>CAXAMN010000003.1:690887-724665 GCA_963970005.1 Durusdinium trenchii | reverse complement strand
ACACACACACACACACTGGCCATATTATGCCGTCTACCCCATGGTTTTTCCTCCCATCATGACCTGCAGACGTTCCTGTGGTTCACCAGGTGCCCAACGTGGCCGAGCGCCTGGCGGCCTCCCTGGGCTCTCTGGCCGAGGCAGTGGAACCGGTCGCGTGGCGCCCACGTGGATCCATGGAGATGGCGCCCCAAAGAGCTTGTGGGGTGGACAGGTTCACGTGGTGGCCAGGTGGTTCGTGTGTTGGAAAATCCCTTCGCAGGCCCTGGAGGGCTTGGATTCCAATGTGTGGCAGCCTGGACGCTGGCTCATCGGGCGTAGGTTGAAGCTGCAACTGAAGCATCGGGTGATGTGGCGAACCTTGGTTACACTCACTGCAGTTCTTAAAAACTGAAGAAGTTGGTTGTCGCCCTGGTGGTGAAGTTTGTAGTTGCCCTGGTGGAGCGTAGAGCGTATATGTATCTTCTTTGACACCCACATGCACGCAGTGAATCTGCTCGTGAACCAGGACATTTGACAACAAGTCCGGTCCAAGCAGTAAATTCCTTTGTTGTAAAGCATTGTCTTAGCCCCGAAGCATTTGGTCTTTACCGTAAGCCTGTGAGCTCATCATCCTGTTCCTTGGACGAATTGTTCGGATGCCCGAATCTGTCTGAGGATATGCCCATCAGTCGCGGATCTCAGAATTCGGAGAGAGGGCCTACCAATCATTCGAGCGGGTGCTGTGCCCTGCGGGCCTCAAAAACACCCGTTCCCTGGTTTTGACATAGGTAAGTGGCACACAGCCTTTGAAGAGCAAAAACCCAGTTCCTGCTGTGCATGGGCACAGACCCCTTTTTGTACAAGATGTTTGTGGAGGCACCTCAAGATCGCCCAAAACATTGACTTCATCACTTCATCTTCACAACAGGGTGTTCTCTCTTCGTTTCTGAAGCTGGGAGGTGTGCCAACCTGACAGGTGCAGCTCGCTGCGTTCGTTTGAAGCGCTGAGGCCCCAACCATGCCAATCTGCCGGTGGCATTCGGAGAGGACGTCGGTGGTCGTTTTCGGGCCTTTGGATTTTCAGGCGGTGCGACTCTTTGTCTTTCCCTCCCCACAGTGCATCGATCTATAGAACTCAGGGTAATTTCGCAAATGAAGAATCGTTCTCCTTCAAAGGTCTCTATTGCGAACATGTTCACTGGGCCACAATGGCTATAGGGTATAGCACTTGAATCCGCCTTTATCTTGAAGACTTTCATTCTTTGCGGTCAGCGACCTTCTGCTTGCAGGACCTTCTGAAGGCCTTGTCCAGCGAAGGCCAACGATGGCTTTTTAATTTTGTATTCGGTGGACACAACTGACGCAGTGAGATACTGTGAGTGTCAACCTTTCTTGTGCCAGCTCTTCTGTGACACTTTTCCCCAATTGTTTCTTTTTGGCTGTGATGCTTTGTTGTTGAACAAAAAGGTGTCGTGCGGGGTCTACAGTAAATCTTTTGGTTTTGTAGGTTGCGGAAGGTGACCCGACCAGCATGATTGCCACCTGCTGGGAGGCCATGGTGCCATGGTCCACCTCCCAAAGCAGGCAAAACGGTCTGGAGGGGATTGAGAAGCGGATGCTGTGTGGGCTCACATATCAAGCGGTTGAGTTGGTGTAAGTTGGGTTTTCCTTCAGGAAGTGAATTTTGGACTAGCCAAGTCGTTGAAGCTTAGAAATCTCTCATTTGAACCACAAAATGAGTCATTGGTGTAGCTGCCAAAGTCACCATGATCTTTTCATTTTGCAGATCAGTTTTTGGCACGGATCGAACCTGGAGCCTCACCCACACCGCAGTGCATGAGCGCAGAGGTGTCTCTGCACTTGTCCGCGAAGATCAACAAGAAGTTCGTTTTCGAAGGTGCCCGACCCACTGGCTGCAGAGCAGCTGAGAAAGCCCGACCAACTCATCCCGCGCTTTCATGAATTCATGGTGCCTTTGTGGGGGGTGGCGCCTCCTTTCATCAACTCTGTGAACAAATGGGTGACTTCGGAACCCTAAACCCATCATGATTTCGTGGCATCCACTTGGAGTCCTCCAGCTGGGAGCCACCCAGCATCATCGGCAGGTTTGGAACACTTGGGCGAGCTGCTGGGTGCCTCCTATGACGACGGGCTCGTGGTGCGGCTCCTCAGATCTGCGGAGGAGGTCGATCCACCGCGCTTGCTGTAGAAGTCAAATCTATGCACTTGTTGTTTGCAATCCAAGCATGTCCTAGCATCCACACTGTGTATCCACACTGAAGATCTTCCTCCCAACAAAAGAGCATCCTGCGACACATCGCCTTCCTGGCCAACCAGTGGCCCGGAATCCCCTCTCCTCCGCCGGCGCGGTCCGATCGCCTTGGCTCGCGCCACGTGCGCACGATGCGCGCCGAGGTCACCACCAAGACTGGTGCGGTGGCTCACTGCCGCGGTCTGCCCGTGGAGGGTCGCTGGCCATGCCAGCAGGCGGACCGAAACGGTCCTGCAGTGCCGCTCGAAGGGCGCCCGTTCGACTCGAGCGTGCAAAGTACAGTAAGTGGAAAAAGGGTTTAGGCTAGGGTGAGCGTGGGTGTAGGCCAGTCTTGGGGGACTGTAGAATTCCACAACAATATATGCACTAACATCCAGTGTCCTTGCGGAACTCTGGTGAGCTGTGGAGGTCGCCGAGCCCTTGCCCACGCCCTTGCGCGCCGGCTGCGCAGCCATGCTACCCGGAGGCCAGGGTGGGACAGGTCTCAGGTCTCGGCGCCGCGGGTCCGAGATGTTGTTTGAGGCGTGTTTGAAACTGGTGCCCTTTTCATTCTTTTTCTTCCTTTTTTGACCTTTTTTTGACACCGAAAGACCAATGCCTTTGGTACAAAAGAAGAAGACTACCCACCCAGCTACACTAGTAGATGTGTCTGGCGGATACTGGTAGAGTTTCAGCTTTTCCAGGCATTCCGAACTGCGCATTCCGGCACATTCCGGGTCCGGTCCTCATAGGCACACTTCGTGCGGCGGTGAGCTTGGAAGAGGACGATGGAGCTGGAACCTCAGTTGATGAAGCAGTCCTAAGGGCCCTCAACTGGGGACCTGTGCCGGGAAGGACCTCCTTCTTTCAGTCTTGGAGTTTGCGACCTGTGGGAAGGGCAGGAGGTCCTTCTTTGGCCCAACTCTCGTTGAACAGTGTTTGGCACGAAGTCCGTGCCTAAAGGATCTGTTGCTGTTTGTTCTTTCGGTTCCCTAGGTCATGCCGTGGTTTCCCATGACCTGTAAGAGTCAATAAAAGATTATCACTATGTTTGAGAAAGGCCTTTACTAACCATCATAATCATCATCCCCTGTTACAGAGGAATGGGATACACCCAACCTAGGTCCATGTAGGTCCCAGGTCCTTCGACTCATCTTCCCCCTCAGACGTTCACCGGCTCCCTTTGATGGTCCCAGGTCCTGCTCCTGCATGCTGGGCTGGATGGCAAGTGGACCCCCGTCGGCGAGGCCGAAAGCCGATCTGCAGACAACACAGCTGAGGCTGATGACGTTGGAAAAGTTTGCCTTTGGGAAGAAAGAAGGGCGAAGACACTTTCAAAGGTGAAGAACACGTCGAGTCCGCCATTTGATCCAGCTGAGCGTGGCCAGGTCTCCTTGCCCCATCATTCGCATCATCGATTCTCATTCGAGCGCCGAGGCGCGGCCCAGAATGAATGGCCCGACGAAACGAGGGGAGACGGGCGGTGGTGCAGCTAGGAGATTCTTGAAGTGAAGCAAGTTTTAGACATGCTACACAGCAAGATGCACCTCTGAAACAACCAAAGGAGGGGATCAGTAGATGGTTCAGTTTTGAAGTTGTCGAAGATGGGAGGGGACGGATGTGGGATCTGCCCTCCATCGCACATGCGACTGTATTTTGACCTGGAGCCTTCCTGTAATGACTGGCTTCCGGCACTTGAGCCTGGGTTGGGATAGTTGCTGTAGGAGTGTAGGGGTTGAATTCAAGTTTCTTTGGACTTTAGTCTTCCACCAACCTCTTGCATTAATCTTCACTCGATTCCCCACTTGGTGCCACGCTCCGCACGCTCCGCGAACCACGCCAGGAGCCGAGCTTTACATCTCCTCTCCCCATGGCGCGCTGAAGTGGCACATTGGCACACTGCAGTCAGGAGCTCATTCACACTACATTGGAATAGTTTGAGGGGTCAATGTAGGATAATGTAGGGATATATTCCATACATATGGATGGTCTGGGGCTGCTTTCAATTTTTCTTTCTGACTATCCTGATTACAAGTGCGTGCAGGATCGGAACAAGCACGACTAGTGATAGCTTCTTGGTACTAGTAGCAATGGCCTCCACCCTAGTAGCCATGGCCTCCCCTAGTAGCTTCTAGCTACTAGTAGCTTCTTGTTACTAGTAGTACGGCCAGGAGCCCCTAGTAGCTTCTTGTTACTACTGTAGTTTTAGTTGCAACGCTCGGCTCGTTGTGTCGCTGAGGTGAATTTCTCCGAACAGCCCGCAGCTCTAAGACCGCATGTGTTGAGAAGCTGACAGAAGCACTGACGCATGCACCTTTGCTGAGTAGGCAGCACGTGTTAGTGAAACCATTAAAGTATGAACGCACCTTTCCCTTGTTTGCTCTTCATGTTGAAATAATGGTTTTGCAACTCCCAGCCATGCTGTTAGAAGGAGGACCAAGGAATGTGAACATCCAGTCAGATTATTTTCGACCCAGTCTGGTGGCCCTGTGCTTCTCTGATGACCCAATGAAAGGTGCCCTTTTCATTCTTGGACGCTTTTGGTTGCACAAAGTCGGCTTGCCCAAGATGAATTCAAACAAGGAAGGGCTCACTGCCTACGGCAGTCCCTTCAGACTAGTGGAAGATGCTTGTCAAAGCTCAAGTGGGTAAAACTCCATAGTAGACTCTTGAACACTTGTTGGGGGTGCAGAACTTGCCACACCTACGAGCCTTTCCTAGCAGATCTTCACTTCAAAGACCATATGGCAACACTGAAGCGGTTGTGCCGATGCTGCGAGCTGACCTTGCCGGTTAACCCCATGCGGCCCTGCGAACGCAAGCCGTTGGGAATGAAGCGGCAGGGCCAGGCCATTTGCACGGATTCTTCCAAGGAGTTTGTTCTGAGAACATTGATAAACATAGGCAGAGTTGCTGAAATTGGAATCTAGCTAGATTTGGATAGATTTGGGGCAGTTCTAAGTTGTTGGGTCAGTCTCAATCAAGTAAAGAGAAGACGGCTAATCCCATGTAGCTCAAGTTACCAGGCCAAAATAGAACTCCCCGGAGCACGTGACAGCCCTCAAAACTGTTATGCCTTCTGATATATCTCCACAGGGTACAAGGGTGATGTTCAAACAACTTTGGATTACCTTGCCGGTTGCATTCTTCAGCACATTCATCACTTTGCTGGGTCACAGGAAGCGGAATCAGATTCACACTTTGTCGTGTCGGGACTTTTTTGTACCCGCGTACCAATCTCCCATTCTCATTCTCTCAACCGAACATTGTCCCATTCTCCGATGCCATTCCCTTCGGTAGCAAATTGATTGGTGAAGCTAAACGCTGACTCCTTAAGTCTGTCCGCTGGGCAATGGCGGGGCCCTGCCGGCCTTTGAAAGGGGCCGTCTTGCGCATGGAGATTCGCGCTGTTTGTAACTTAGGCCATCTATACCATAAGATGTCTCCCTTTTTCCCTAGACAAGAAGCATCATCATTTTTCACCTTTTTTTCCTCACAAACACCATGTTTGACCAGCTTCTTTCTGAGTTGTGACTCCCCTTGAAGGTGCATGCTTTTTGCTGTTGTTTAAGAAGTCTTCAAGTAGCAACCCTTGGAGAGGACGATGCCTGTCGAGGCCTTTTTTCAGATGTCGGGAGGCGAAGGGCTCCTTCCCTCCGAAGTCCTGACAGGTGTGTCACTGATGCTGACCATAGCTTAAACTCAAACCCAGCCGAAATGGACCAGATGGAAAAAAGGAGGGGAGCGCGTCTGAAGACCCTTTTGCCGCGCCGCGGCGCCGGGAACCGCGTCCCGCGCTGTTTTGGGACGTCGGCCCCAACGGGGACGGACGCTGCCAGGGCTTGCTGACCCACGCCGTGGTGCGAACGCGTGACGTGGACACGGTTGTTGGGTTGGCGCAGACTCTCTGGGCGTCTCATGGCGGGCTCGGCGCCGCGATCAGGAGCGAAGGTGACGGCGAGGGAGAATGTTTTGGGAAATTCTCGAGCGAAGCTTGTTGCGATGACAAAGACCTTCAAGTGGCTCCCTCCCGGAAAGGGTGATATGATCTTTTTGAGCTTTCCTCTGATAGGAGGAGCTCGTAGCGACCACGACGGAACGAAGAAACGCAACAGACAAGGAATTCAACACGGCTTCGAGGAGTAAACGGCGGAAGACGCTCAGGATGGCTGGCTGAACATGTAAAGAGTACTAGGGCGCGACTGCCGTGTCAAACCATATGCATTCTTCGCCGTCCTTTGAGATTCAGGCGCACGTGAAGCAGGATTAGGATTGGCTCTGGGACGCCTATGCACTCTTTTGATCTCATTTCACTCTCTTTGATCCCCAGCGCTTCGGTGACACCAATGGCTTTCGCACCGGTGTGCGCGTTCGACCGCTGCGGCGGCTCGACCATGCCAGACCCGCCAGACCGCTGCGGCCGTTCCGAAGGCGCTGACGCGTCTTAGCACCCTTTTTTTCTCTGCCCGTTTTGCTGCTCGACACCAAACCCTACTACTTGCATGTTGTTGGTTGTTAGTTGGCTGGCCTGCTGGCCCAGCTGGATGAAGTCACTGTCAGTTCCTAGTCACGAGCCCTGTCGCCGCCTGCTGTTCTTCTCGCATCATGGAAGTCCCCCCGCGGCCCGCGCCGATTGCGGAGCGGCAACGCAGAGGAGTGGCAACTGCGGACCGCCCCTAAGAGACTTAGGAAGGCAATTGGATGTCGGGCACCGCTCCGCTCCACGAAGCTTTGGCATTTGAAGCGGAAGCCTGTTTCACAAACAAGCAACACTCATGTCTCGAGAGTGTTGTGTGAAAGATGCTTTGGACCTTTCGAAGGGAACAAATCGGACATGAATTGCAGGCAGTTTGCAGCTGAAAGAAAAGGGTGAGGAAGCGCAACGAGGTCTCACACCATTACCAGCAGTTACGTGAAAGCGCCAGGCACGTATTGGGGTTGTTTGCCCCTGGCGGGTCTTTGATTTCTTGCCCTTGCCCACAAACACACACAGCGCGACCAGCAGTTGGAACAACACATCCCAGTGCCGGTCCCAGGCTGGGCACAGCAACGGGACCCTTCAGCAGGGCTCGTGGAGCCCATGGCAGTGCACCGCGTCCGTCAAGAAAGCACGCGCACCACGCGCCCCGTTGCCCCCGTTGCGGAGGCAGAACGGTTGGAACGCGTCGTCGGCTCGGTCAATGGGTTGTGTGGTGGTTTGTGTGGTCAATGGGTTGCTTGGCCAAGAAGTTCCAGCCGCCAAAGCCTTCACCGCTGGGTTGATTTTCCAGTTGCTGCTGGTGTGAACCGTGTATTTAGTATTTGGAGGATGCTTGAGAGACTGGGTCGCGGGTCTTGATGGGGAAACGGTTTTTGAAGTCTCCCAATTCCAAGCTTGTGGCGTGACTACTGCCCTTACATGCGAATATAGTGCTGCTCAAATTGTGGAATCAACCAAAGGGAGTGGAACGACTTGATTTGCCAAGAGGCGCTTGCCGAACCAGAGCCCATCTGCGCAGTAGCGCGTCCATGGCAGCTCAAAGACCAAGCAGACAATTACTGTAGATAAACAAGGCAAATACATTTCCCGCCACCTTAAATAGATAACGTGCCAATGCCAATCTTGCCCTAACAGGAACACTTAGGGGTCATAGTAAAGACTTTGGAGCAGATCGGAACAGCTTCCAATTCAAGTTCCGGAGCAGGTTCAAATTCCGGACCAGGTTTTTGAACAATTCCGGAGCATGTTCACCTCGGGAGCATGTTCCGGGGAGATCCCACAGGAGATAACGGAGGAGATTTGGAATACGTTCCGGAGCAACTTCTGCAGCACGTTGTGGGGCAAGGTCCGGTAAGGAAGTTCTGGTACTGTTGGGGCGGGGGCCTGGCGGAGTTTCTGCAGCAAATTCTGGGGACACACAGGCATCTTGCAGTAGTAGATTGTATAACATGTTTTACAAATTGGTGATTATACCCCACGCAAAAAGATCTTGGCCAGTGTACTCAGATTTCATCGGTTTGCCGATGATTCGATTAGCCAAAGGCCGGTTTGCGGCAGGCTGCGAAATCACAAGGCTTGTCACAAGGCTTGGTATTTGGCAGGTGTGGAAGACAGGTGCTGCTAGAGCTTCTTGCAGTGTGTACTGACCATTTGGGACTCAAGACCCAACGCAACTATTGGCAAAACAAGACGATGGCACTCCTCAAACATTGCGGAAAAGTTGTTCCGAAAGCCCGAGCGACTGTGCTCTAGCATTCAGGACGCCTCTTTCTGTTACATCTTCTAACATGTGCGCCCCCAACCTCCTGAGGACCGTCTTGCCCATGTGTCACTGCACTAAGAGATGTTGAGAACATGTGCAATCCCATGTCCATGTTGACTGCGCATCTCAGTGACGTGACATCCCCGTTCATGTCTCATTCGTCCTAAACTCTTGCCTCCTTAGCCTAAACTCAGCTTTGAGGCGAAAATTTGTTTTATTTTTTCTCTCCTCCGTTGTCACATCCCATCCAGTTTTTTTCGTTGCCTAGCGGTTGCTGGACTCCTATGCAAACCTCCGCCCGCCGCCCGTGTTCTAAAAAACACGCCCCGCACTTCATTTGCGAAAGTATGTTCCGTACGCAACATACACTACATGCATTGCAGGCCCCCAAACTAACCGCTAAGCTGTCCTAACCTAACTCTGATGTGGAGCCTGCTGGCCACAGCGTTTCATATCAGGAAAAATCGTTTTGAACGCCCGGAAATTACTTTCATCCAGCACTCAAAACATCTCCATCTTCTTTCATACAGCGTTTTCTGAAGAACCTGAGGACCGTGTGGTTCATGTTATCAGCACTAAGAGATGTTGAGAACATGTGCATTGCATTGCCATGTCCATGTCGACTGCACATTTCAGTGACATGACAAAGTAATTTCGGCCCAGAAAGTTTGGAGAAACAAGAATAATCGTGGAACCAGTAGGTCGTTAAGCATTCTTTTCCGTGGCGCTCTTGGAGGTGCAATGCTTGAGAGGTGCCATCGTGTTGTTTTGGAATCGTGTTGGGTGCTGCGACCAAAGTCAGTGCATTGGTGCAACATAGTCAGTACACACTGCAAGACCTCTAGCGCCTGTCTTTGGGCACCCGCCCGCAAGATGCCAAGTCTTCTGATTGAGCAGCCTGCTGCAAACCGGTGTGGCTTATCAAATCGTCGGCAGGCCGATGAAAAATAGATATACTGGCCACAATTTTTGTTAAACATAATCACCGATGTGTGAAACATGTTACGCAACCCTACTATTGCAAAATGCCTTTGAGTCTTGGAGTTTGTTTTGGTTTCGGAGTCTGGTTGCAAGAACTTTGATATATTGCGAATACACTGAGTTGCTCTGACGCGGTGAGCTGTTTTGCCAAGTGGATGTTGGTGTGCGGTGTGTTGTGCTCAGGTGTTGTCACGCGGATATGCTTGTGGGGTGTCAGGCCAGTATCTTATCAGACTGGCGCACTGCCATTGGCCACCCCAACACGGTGAAAAGTTGTCATGGTGAGATCCAGACCGGGCTCCGAAATTAGCGTTTTCGCGCGACGAGGTGTTGTGATGCTGGCGCGTGTGGTACGTATGTCCACGCATTGTCGTGTTGGTGTGCTTGCGCGGCACATGGACGGAGCAGCGCTGCGAAAAATATCCTCCGCGCTACAGAAAGCATGTGCTTCATTCAGGCATCCGAGGGTCTAGAGTGAAGTTGCCTGGTGTTCAATGCGCACAAATGAGTTTGCAAAATATTTGTTTCAGACCCCTTCCCTTGAAACGGGGGATTCCATCAAAATATAGGACGGAACTATTTTTTGGTGGTTTGCCTGCCTGACACTGGATGGATTGCCCTCAATAGAGCGCCACATTGGAGTCCCAAGTGGGCGGACGACAGTCTGCTCCAAACGTGCCCTCCAACGAAAAGCAAAACAAAAACTAAATTCAAAAAAACACACGGTATCGAATGGCATCAAGTCACACGCATTCCACGAGTTTAAAACCTTGATGAAGCCAGGGTTCACGAACCCGAAGGCCAGTTCAGGCTCTTTAGGGCCCGTCATTGATCCAAATTTTGTTACCAATATGGCTGCGGAGTATTGAGCACGCTCACGAACTCGCAGGAAAACACAGTTATTTCAGTGATTCACCAAAACCATTTTTTTCTAATTTCCATCAACTTCTTACCCTTCCAACAGTTTTTATATCAACCAAATGCCAAATTACCTTTCGAAGGTCTCCTTGACCCAGCGTAGGAATGATTGAAGTGAAAGCATGACCCATCTTAGACCTTTGCTTGTCAGACCCTGGAGGGTCACCAATTCCAGACCGCGTCAGTCCAAAACCCTGAAACGGGCTCAAAAAATACTAGAACGAACCAAATCCAGAAAAATGAACCTGAGAACGTGACACTGGAAAATGGCTTTACACACCAACAAGAAACCCTGAGACGTTTGAAAAAGAGCCCCCACCAAACAGTCAAAAAACAAAACGGTCTGAAAAGGGGATTGCCCCTTGTCCAGCGCCGTTCCTGAATTGGAATTGTCAAATAGCAATTGCTACAACACCCTGAGTCAAACGCGACAAAAGTTGCCCCAACATTTGGGCATGAACCCGCATATTGGGCAAAAACACCACCGCAATTCACCAACAAACCAAACGTTGCACCATTGCCAACACATGCTGCCGTAAATCCGTGTTCCGCTTCTATATGTTTTGACGGCATTCCTTTTTTCAAGGGTACGGGTTTGAGGGCAAGGGTCGGACACAAATACCCTTTTGCACACTCAACCGTTCATTTCGATGAACACCAGGCAATTTCATTCTGGACCCCTGGATGTCTGAGGGCGTAGCAACGAGACACGGTATTAAGAAACTTCATGTGCCCAAGGGTTTAGAATGAAATTGCCTGGTGTTCAACGCGTTGAACAATAGAACTTGCAAAAGGCCCTCAGGCCCTTGCCCTTGAAAAAGGTGATTTCAACTGATTATTGACCTGTACTGAAGAACGGTTGCAAGCAAGGTGCTTCAATGACCTGTATTGAAACACGATGACAAACGTTTAGAGGCAAGCTGCTTCGATAGAGCTCGAAGTGGAGTCCCGTATGGAATGGTGACCATTTCCTACATTTTAGTCTCAGTGTGAATTTTGCTCCCAATAGCGCACTCGACCCGTTTCTTTTTAACCGGCTTCTTCTTCCACCTGTTGTCGGTTTTTTTGGGTCGTTGAAGTTTTGTTTGACTCGTTTCAGGGTTTTGCTTTGACGCGTGTGAATGTTTTTTTCTCGCGTCGTTTCGTGTATTGATTCAACTTAAGGTTTCTTGCCTGACC
Source organism: Durusdinium trenchii (assembly GCA_963970005.1). Classification (NCBI taxonomy): domain Eukaryota; class Dinophyceae; order Suessiales; family Symbiodiniaceae; genus Durusdinium; species Durusdinium trenchii. The sequence goes on along the minus strand of CAXAMN010000003.1, from coordinate 713,112 downwards.
CGTTATAGAGTTCTTGTTTGACGTGTTTGCTTTTTTTTGACCCACTTCGTTTTGTTTTTCACTCGTCTATTTTTGTTTGACCCGTTTCAAGGTTTCTTTTTGATTCGTTTTTTTTTTGTGACCCGTCTCGCGCATGTATTTTACTTGGTTGGCCTGTTAGCGAAATAGAGGAATCAGTTAACCTGGTTCAACTTCGGGTTTTCGGGGCAACTTGGACGGCGAAAAAGAACACAGTTTCACTTGGCCAAATATATGCAGAGGGAAGCGAGGGAGAACCCGGCTCTCCACCCCCGCCTGGCGGGACTCGTCAGGGGGTGGCGTGAAGGGGTAGAAGTAGTCGTACTGCTCCACCACCCCTGCACACCGCTGCCATGCGAGTTTCGAGGGACCACGTAATCGGTGAATGTCTTCGCCCGTCATGGCGGGTTCCGTCACCGAACAGTAATTGATGGCGGGGTTAGACCCAAAGAAGATGCCGAGGACACAACGAGCAGCAGATGTTCTCCTATATACTGTGCCTTTTCTTCTTCTCTCCACATCTCTTCTTCACGATCTCGCAGGACAAAAGGACCACCAGGTCGGACTCATCACTTTAATTGTGGGACGAAAGACCCGGACTCATTCTTTGAGCACCATAGCGCTTGCCAAACAGACAAGCGACCCCACACTCACGCAACATTGCCCCATGGCCCACTCTTGTGCCTTCTCCCTTGTTGTCTTCCAGGCGGAGTAAACATTTGGGTGCATCCAGTGAAAAACTATTCCAACATCGATTCCAGGTCTGGAATAATTAGTGAACACCTATGTTAAAGGGGCCTGGAATAACACAAAGTTAATGCAGCCTTTCTGTTGCCATGCACGTGGCCTAGGCCTAGCCACTGCGGAAGCAGAAAACAGTAAACGTGTCCATCACAGCAAGGTTGTGCGTACTATAGACGTGTTTGTGTGGGGCCCCGGAGTAAGCAAGATGTATGCCAGCGCTCAGGAGCGGAGTGCAATGCTTGGGCGACAAACACCAACCGTTCCCAAGAGCCTAACAGACAAGAGGGATATATAGAACGCCCTTTGGCTTCGCATGCGCCAAATAGCCAAGCCACCCGACCCGTGTGCACCCACCCACGTGGATGCGCGCCATGCACAAGTGCACGGAATTTATTGGAATTTTGGATGAAGGTGATGAAGGTCCGTAGTGGGGGAACAGCTGCGGCAACGGCAATACAGCCGCACCTGCAACGCTCGTTCGCCATTGCCAACTGCGACGTTTGAATTTGTGTGGCCGGATCCGGATTCTAGGGTCCAGGCGCCAGTCAAAGGCGCCGTGCACGTATCATATGTCTAAACTCTAAACAAACCGAAGGCCGGTCCTTTGGGGTGGGCAGCGTTTTTGTATGTTTTTCGTGGGAATGCCGCATGGACATCCGCAGCTTACTATGCAACAAACAGTGGGCATAAATTTGGCAATTGTTGCCCAACCAATGCAGCGCACTAGGGCCTACGGGCTTTGTTGAATTTTGTCAAGTGGTGGGTTAGGAGGCCACCCTTCCCCCGAAAACAGCACCCACAAGATCACGTTTTTCGTTTTCAGATGTTTTAGCACCATCGGTCTTCGTCGCTATGCCGGCTGCCCCGCAACTCGTGGAATTCCCGGACGCCTTGGGGTTCGGAGCGCCGCTCTTCGTTCGGTGCGCGTGGCGCGATGTGGGCTCTGATGCGGTGGAAAGCGACACCGCCGTTTGCGACCTCGTCATGCACCCTGGCAGGTGCAACCACCCCGGTGCAAGATTGATGCGAATCCCAAATGCCCCAGCCGAAACTTTCAGTAGTTCAACTAGTGCAAGCAGGACATGGCACAACTTCAGCCGTTGTTTTTCCGTGTATTTTTGATTGTGTGTATTGCCTGGAATCGCTTGAGGATCGATGGCAGCCGTTGCTGGGCAGGGCCATTGCAACGCAGAGATTTGGCAGGGCCGTTAGGTGATAGCTGGAAAGATCCCGCCAACCTACGACTCCTACAAAATGTGGCTTGGCATGTGAGTACGGGAAAACAATTAGTTTTTTATTGACACCGGTTTTCAAAAGCAAACCAACTGCTGCCTCGTTCGGTGCAGATGAACACGACGACCGACCCTTCGACTCATCCTACGGCCAGTTAGCATTCTGGCGTGACGCCATGGTTTGGTCATGCCACGTTGGGCTCGGTTCTTCCCAGTCCCGCCACTCCCCGGGCCTTGGCCGGCACGTGCATCCGGAGGCACTCTCGGCGCCCAACAGCCGGACACCAGTGCCATTCGCAGGCCCCCGAGCTGAAGCATCATGGCGGCGCGGGGAGGCAGAGACCTTGGAACTTACGGTGCGGTGGCGTAGCTTCGTTGGCAATTGTTGTTTGCTTGGGGATCTCTTATTTTTCCCTATGGGTTGGGGATTCCGCTGCATTAGAAATACTTGAGGAGGAGGTAAGAAACACCACCAGAATGCTTTGGACTTTGGAAGAATTGAAAGAGACGTTGATGCCCTCACAGGTTCATCTATCGGGAGGGCCCCGTGGCCGCGATCCAGGGGGCAAAGTTTCCCAGCGTGAACTTCAACGCGGCCATCAGCAAAATCTGCGAGGGGGTCAGGAATCTGCAAGAAGAAGTGCGAAAACAGAAGGACAAGGCACCATTGAGCTAGGTGGAACCATCACGTGCATGTAAGTGGGCAACAGTGGGCAAAGTCATTGCAGCTGCGGGCTGCATCCTGCGCATTTGGCAGGTGCAGGCAGAACGCGGGACTCTGCAGGAGAGGCAAGAAGTACTGAAGAGGCCTTGGTTCGTTCAGTTTCGTGAGCGTGATGTGTTTGAGCAAGACCTGCATCCATGATCAAGCTTGGAGGCTCTTGTGTAAATGATTTGTTTGCTAGCCGCTAGCCCAGTTGTGTCTTTTTCAGGCGGCTCGAGATCTTGCCGAAAGAATTTGAGGCTCATGAGATGCACATGCTCCTAAGCTGATCTACCTTGAAAGGTTCTTGTTGGAGGAGTGAACTGGTTACCATTTTTGAGCAGAGACGGCGCGAAGAGAACAACCAAGCCGGCGAATCGTACTAGCTCCACATCACGCCGCCCCATAGCCATAGGGTTTTTTGATCACCTTCTCCCATCAACCCTTTGGACTAGACCCCACCGGTCACGGTCGGGCTCCAACCTGACCAGTTGAGGCTCGAGGGCCTCTGTGGCGTGTTGAACGCCCAGAAGCGCCGCTGCCGGAGCCTCTGGGAATCCACGGTGGATGGCCCCGGCCTGGCCGCGGGCGCCGGTGCGGGCGAAGCCGCGGTCGCGCCGACGATGTCCTTGGAGGAGTGCTTGGACCGAGAGGCGTGGAAAGCAGGGCTTGGGAGGGGCTGAGCGGTGCTCACGTGGCGACATGGTGTTAGACTCTTGGGACCCGATTTTGAATTTCTTGTTTTCGTTTTGGGAGGTGCTGAGGGTAGTACACTCTTTTGTCCTGTGAGCTATTAAGCACCAAAGACTGCAGCACATAAGATTCAGGTTGATGTGGGTGAGGGAGGGACTCATTTTTGGAACAGTTTGGGCACTTCCCCCCCCAAAGGCGACTGACCGTATGAACCAAGGCACGGCAGAGTCAACAACCTTCAGATGCGCATTTTGGTACCTGTTTGAATTCAGAGAGCCCCACCCAAACACCAACATGAAGGGCTATAGGCTATCGAGTTTGGGGATGGTTATATATATCGCTTTTCCTCTTAACGCACGGTGCATGCGGTTTGACCGCGCGACCGGTCAGGTGCCCAACCTGGGGCCCGTCGAGGAGAGGGACGAGCCAGTGCCCCGGATGCCGGCGCCCGCAGCGGCAGAACCGGTGGAGTCGGCGCCTTCGATGCTCTGTGGCCGCATGGAGAACAGTCTGGGGGCCTTGGAGCAAGACATGGCAGCAGTGATTTGGCCACGTGCCAGCTACTCAATAGTTGGGTCAGTCTTGTTACATGGACCAACTCCCCTTCCAGGATGACTCACCATTTGGACAAGTCCATGTTCCGAAAACATGGCTGATGGCCCTTTCACCCGCCATGTGCCGCGACAGCCGGGACAGCTGAGGTTCTCCTTGTCCTTCGACGTGAGCCGCGACAGCCGCGCGGAGAATACGTTCAGCATCCCTCTGACGCTGGGCATGAGCGCGCCTCATTTGAGCGCCTCCTCGAGGGTCACTGCGCGGCGGTGAGAGAAAAAAGGAGGCAGCTGAGTTGACCATGGGAGTTGGTCAATTTTTCTCAACATGCTGTAAGCCGCAGATGCATTTCTATTGAGCACTGGTGGCTTGCAGAAGTGGTCGTTTCGGCGTCTGGAAGACTGCTCAAGCTCGAGCTTGCAGCCACGGCAACGCCTGGCCACAGCAGCAATTATCGGGAGGCAGGGCGGGTATGAAAGAATTGTGTCAAAAGAATCACGCCATTGGCTTGCATGATGCACGAAAGTATGCAAGCTTGGCTTGGTTTCAATCGTTTTATCCAGCTGTTGTTCAGGGGTTGTTATGAGCTGAGCATGGAGGAGCGCGGGGGCGAGTTGTGTGGCGAGTTGTGTTGGTCTTGCTGAACTCAACTGGTGGTGCTGCCTCGCTGCTTCAGGATCCAGCTAAGCTGAAGAGTGCCTTGGCTGAGCCAGCGCTTTGACCGTCAAGTGCTTTGCCTTGGAACGAGCAAACAGCTCCGCGACGAGGCCTCAAAGAGAAACACAGGCCATGGCTTTTGTCCTGTTGCACTTGATGCGCGCCGTGCAACAGCATAAGCTTGCAGAGAACAACTTTTCCTCATTTTTTTGGGGGTCAGCCAGCTATGGCACCTCAAATCCATCGAGGATCCATCCAGATTCCATCCCGATTCAACCTTTTTGCTCAGGAGGACCGAGCAGCTCCTCCAAGAGGAGCGGCTCTCCTCCGACGCCGCATACGCAGACCTTGCCCGGTCCGCGCGGGATAACGACCGGCTCCGGGAGCAGATCGCCGCCCTGAAGGCGCAGTACGATGAGCACATATGGGGCTAGATCCGCCCGTTAGTGGATGTAGAAGAAGTATCCACCAGTTGTGGCTCCCCGACACCTCCTAATCTTAAAAGATCTTACGTAACCATTTGATCTGATGATTCTTGTCATGATTTGTGTGCCTGAAGCACGTATTTCGCTGAGTCAAGCATCACATGATTCAAAGTTTCTTGTTTTGTGATGCTGTGTGGTCGAAACTCTGGTTGACACGCAATGGGCGCAAGGGTTCCTTGATGTGTCGTGCCCGGTAGCATATCAGGAAAGCCTTGCAAAAGAAGAGAATAGCAGAAAGCAACTGGAGGAGCGCATCAAGAATATACCGAGCTTGCTCCTGGCATGTTGAATAACTGTTGTGCAAGGAAGATCTGAGATTGCAGAGAGATCAGACGGCATTGATGTTGACGCTGATCAAATTGGAGGTGGGTGGCCTGGTTGTGCCTTTGAAGAGGAGAGTATGTTGATTGGGTGCTAGGCTGCTACTGAGTAGGGCAAACATGCGTTTGGGGAGTGATTGAAGCATTTGTGAGGCAGAGAAGGTGACCATGGAGAATCATTTGCAAGAGGCTCCAGATGTCATCACCTTGTGCCAAGCCATTTGCTGCTAATTTTTGTGTAGCTGCCTATGGGCATATACTTTCCGTCAAGGCAGAGGGCAGGGAAGGGAGCAAGGCCAGCCACATTCGATCCTTAAAGGCCGCAGGGCGCTTCAAATGATGTCGAGTTCTGCAGCTTGTGATGTGTACGATTTGGGTTCGGTTCGTGGGTTCTGATGGGCATTGAGGTAGTAGGTGGAGCCTTAGCATCCCAAGCTATTTTGTGTGTTCTTTGCTGTTCAATTTTTCCTCATGCAATGCGCGTGCGCACGTTTTCTGATGATTCTTTCTTTCAAGCCACGTGCTTGCGTGACCACCGACCGCTGGAAAAGAGCAATGGCAGGAAAGTCTGACCGTGGAAGAGCAGATGAGACAACAGCTAGAGATGGTTTTGCAGAAGGTCAATGACCAGCACAAGGTGCTGTAGATTTCCTGTATATGAAGTCGGCTTTGCCGAGGGATGGGGGGGGGGCACTTGCTCCGTCACACTTACAAAGTTGCTTTATGTAGCTTTCTTCCAGGCAGATGCCAGCCCAACAGGCGATCACAACACCAACGACCATGACCAGGAGCTTCTGACAAGAACATCAGTCTTTTTTCTTCACAAGATGTTACCATTCACCAATCATCAGGATGTTTTTCACTCAAGATTTGCATGAGATGTTTCCTTTCACCAAGTCCATCTGAAAAAGCAGTCTCCTCGCACAAACCTCGCGGGCCCAGGCGCAAGACGCGCCCGACGACGTCCTTTACTTCGTTCCCAAGCTGCGACCTGCCGTGGCGGATGGGGCCGACGAGATCAGCTACCACGGCGTGATCATCGATGGTGCTTTGGTTTGTTGGGTTTCCTTTCCGGGAATGTACAAAGCCGGTTGGGATGGATTGGTCGATGGACGACATGGAGATAGCGTGGCCTGCGTGTTCTTGTGCGAGCCGAAGGACGGGCGGCGGGGTCCGGGGGGGCGACATTTTGCTTGGGGGATCGGAGAAGCTGGCAAGCCGAGATGGACATCGTTCGTTTGTTTTTGTTTTTCCAATTAATTGTCTGTATACTGTATACTGTATACCCTGAAGGATGGACTTGGAAAACATGCCGATGACACAGAGAATCCTGGAAAGTGCTTCTGCCACCGCATCTACGGCAAGAGGAACTTCAGGGACTTCGGTTACCTTCACAACATCAAGAAGAGAAGGCGAGCTTGCTCCGAAGATGAGTTGCAGCGGATCCTTCAGAAGGCAGAAGCCATGCATAGTGATGCCATCGTCTTCGCGGACGACACTCCGGAGCAGATTGCCCTGATGGAGAAGAAAGCTGAAGAACTCTGGAAGGAGCATGGCGAGATAGCAGCCTGGGGATGCGAGTGGTACAGGACTCCCAATTGGATCGACATCTTTAGAACTTGGTTTGGTCATAGGAGGAGGCAAGTTAACATAAGTTAGCCAAGTCAAATCGTACTATGACGATTCATGACGGCTTCCTGCTTGCAACATGAATTCAAGCCTGTAGTTCCTGCTTGGTACAAGACAACATTCCAGTTGGTTACAAGTTACAAGCGTTCGTGATACTGCCCTCCCCCTGATTAAGAGAGCCAAGTGACAAAATGATGACCGTATGTGATGCATGTGTTTGCTGCCTCGACCTTTGCCAGACGCATGGTGTTAGTCGGAGCAGGAAGGCTTGCTGCTTCCTGCTGGCGGCATGGATTCAAGTTTGTTATTTGCTTGTTGTGTTGGTGTGAGCGTGGTCGGTCACAGTAGCATCAAGACATGCATCCCAAAGAGTTGAGTCAATTCCCCATCCGAAAGAGCATTGAACAAACGTACATCGCGGAGAACTGAACCAAATGCAAAAAAATTGTATAATTCTGGTTCGACCCACCGACAGCCGCAAGCTACAGCTAAAGGCGTTCGCTAGGCCCTCATTGCAACTTTTCGCCTCACCCTGATGGTACATGTTTGCCTGCTGGTCGAACGCTGCTACCATCGAACTCTGGAACCCGATGTTTCAATATGATTCAAAGTTACCCGGCTTTGCCCGCAACTTTTCATCTTGTGACGGAGCCAGGCAGCAATCACAACCTTGTTGCTTGCAGCCCGCAAGTCAGAGCAGCGAACACGCAGCAAGCCAGAGCAATGCCAACCCAGACAACAATTTGAACACACGTCACTACATATACTGTATACACACGCATGCATATTATACACAGTATATTGCATGTCACTACTATGTTGTGCACAGGATTTGGCTTCAGAAAGTCGAGGAGGCGGTGAGGAAAGGCCAGACATTGAGGGTGGTGTTTTTCCCCGGCCAGTGCGGCGAGGGTACGGTCAGTATGGGGGAGCTGCCAAAAGCCGACTTGTGGGACGGCATCGGTTGTGGTGGCTCGCAGAAGTGTGAGATAGCCACTCTGAAGGCGAGGGTGCTCCAAAGCAGAAACGCTAAGAAAATACGTCACTGCATGCTCAGCCAGCGAGCATGGCTCTGTGGCAAGCATACATGTCAATTGATAGCTATAGGCAAAATGGTGTTTGCAGTTTCCATGTCTGTTGTTGGGGTCCGCTCCCCACTCCCTAGCACTGGTGCCTGGCCTTGTGGAGGCCCGAGGGTACAAGTACGAGGAGGTGGACGTCGGAGAGTTCCTCACGGGGCAGTTCAAGCGGGGCGATGAGGCTGAGGCCTTGGATGGCAGCACGTGGCGCAGGTGTGAGGTCCTCGATGTGCCCAAGAAAATGATCAGCAAAGAAGATGTGGCCACATGGCAGGTGGAATGCAAACTTTCAGGCAGAGTCTTTGACTCTAAGCATGTGAGAAGCAGCCGAGATTCATTGAAGAGCCTCTTGGCCGCATTTCACAGCAGCCACGACTCCTTGGAGAAGCTCTTTGGCGAAGTGGGCATCACCATCGAGAAGGCGCAAGAATCGGGACCACGCAACGGTGCGCCTGCGCTCAGTGTCAAGGTGGAGATCAAGAACATCAAGCAGGCCCACCTTCTCCGTGATCGCGTTTTGGAAGGAGAGTTGGACATCCAGCTCAACAAGATACTGTCAGAAAAAGCTCCCAGTTCCCACACCTGGGATATAGGCATCGAAAAGAATCATTTCATCGAGCTCTATGAGAGGACCCTTCCGGGACTTTTGGAGTTGACTCCTCACCAATACCAGAAGCTGCAGGAGTTGGAGAGCGGGAACAGCCAAAACCTCCATCTCGCGGCTCCTGCGGGTGCCGGTAAGACCTTCGTGGCTTTGAGGTACGTGGTCCGACACCTACGAAGCAGCCGCAGTGGACGCTTGCTCTACGTGGCGCCGAATCGCGCTCTCCTGTTCCACTTTGTTCAGTGGTTGATGGCTAGCCTCAAGGCCAAATCCATAGATCCAAGACGCACTCGTATCTGGGAAAGACTTCTCCTGAAGCATCAAGGCCAGAAGGCCTTCTGGCGCCCAGTGCTGGATGGAAGGCATCTGAAATTGCAGGAAACTCCATTGGGAGAGGACGAGTTCTCTTTAGTCGTGGTCGATGAGGCGCATCAACTCTTTGCCTCGGGTGACGAGATGGATTTGCTCACGTTGCCTCGCAAGAAGCTGCTACTACTGTCCGATACTTCGCAATCCACCCACTTGCATCATCACTTTCCCACGGCACACTACGTGGAGCTCTCCGAAGTCATCCGCAGCACTCAGCGGATCGTTGCTGGGGCCATGCCCTTCCAACACGCCCAGTCCGCCAGCTCAGTCCAAGGGATGGGCACCGAAGGGCCACCGTTGAAGTCCTTCCTGTTTGAAGTCGAGTCCGAGAAGACCATGATGCAGGACTACGTGAAGCACACCGTGGATACCATGTGGCATGTGCTCCAGACCTTTCCCGGGGTGAGCTTGAGCCGTCGGTTGGCCTTGTTGGTGAAGGACGAGACTTTCCTCCAGGATTTCAAGCCGCTGATGGTGCAGAAGATCCAGGAAGAGCTTCCGGCTCGAAGATTCGCTTTCGTCTCCTGTGAAGAGTGCTGCAGCTATTTGCCATCGCATTTGGTTCCACATTCCAGTAGTAGAGACGAAGAGGAGATCATTGTGCTGGATGCCGTCCAGAACTCCAGAGGGCTTGAGCAGTTGATCGTGGTTTCCATTGCGCTCGACACCAGTATTGACGGAAACGCAGACAACGAGACCCGGTCCTACCTCTACACGGGGATTACCAGAGCCCAGCTTCAGGCCGTGGTGGTGAACCACTTCATCCCGGACGGCTGGCTGGCATTCTTAGGCACCTTGAAACTGAAGAACGAGAAATTTACACAGAGGGCGGCACTGGCCGCCATCCGGAAAGATGCCGCCACGTCGGCTGTGGCAGACGCTCCGCGGCCCGCAACAGAAAAACAAGACAAAGAAGCAGCGAAGCAGCATACTGAGGTGTCTCGGCTGAAAACTGGGGGTTGGGGCAAATGCCGTGTTTTGTTCCTTTTGTGGAAATATGCCGTGGCTTCACAATCCACATTGACATCCGTATGTAGCATACGTGTAATTTGCTTCTAGAGCCGATCCATGTCTATCTCCATTCTTGCCAGGTTCCTGATCCTGGCGCATTGAGACACAAAGCAGGCACCCAACAAGGTGATGAGATGTCGGCCGATAAGAAGGCACGAGCTGAATGGGGTCAGAGTCGTAGCACGTGGCAATTTCCTGACCTGGATTTCATTTGCCACCAAGCAGTCAGCAAAATCCTCAAGATCCATTCAACACTTTCCGCCACAGGTTGAACGGTGGGATCAAGAGATTTCCAATGCAGTTTTCCTCAAGATCCGTTCAACACTTTCCACTGCAGTTGATTCGTTCTCACTCAAAATGGTGAGGCTGACCAGGATCTCAAGGACATGCAATCAAGGGCAGATGCAGTGAAGGTTGCTGCCAAGGTGTCGCTGGCAAAGATTGATGGGAGTGGGAATGACCGCGGTTGGTGTTTTTACATCTGTAGAAACACGCAGCAACTCCTTTTTTCCTGATGGTGGAGTAGCAACTTTGATTCCTTCATTCAAGCCCAGCCATGCATGTTAGACTATTAGATGATTGAACCGTCGAATGGATTCGACTGGTGTGTTTGACTTCCAGCTGCTTTGTGGATGAGCGTGCTGGCTCGTGATTTACAATACTGTGCTGGCTCGTGATTTACAATACTTACATCAGAGCCTTTAGATGAACGGATTTCGTTTGACGACCTTGGAGGTTCTTACCAGTTGCACCGATCGACTTTAGAGCATCCTTAGATGGGTCGCTACATTTCATTCAAAGAGAAGGAGCGCGCAACAAGCTGAACCATTACACGAATCGTAACGAACGCCATGGGCATGCGCGCAACAACGGAACCGAACGCAACAACCCCCATCACACACGCCGAAAGACCAAGTACCATCCCAGGTACCAAACAAACAGATTCCTACCAGGAATCCAAGATACTGCATAGCGCATCAGCTCGCTGGAGTTGCCCTTGCTCTAGCAAGTCGTGTTTTTGGGGATGGAATCGGCTACTCGACGAATTACACACTGCGTGGGAACGGCAGCTTGCCCACGCATCACTTTGGCATGTGAAAACGAATTCCCCTCCCCACAATAGCTTTCGTCACCAAAACCCCGGCTTCAAGTTGCATCGGGCACGCGGGTGGGAGGTAACCAGGTAGAGCAGTGTGCCACCCTCTTCCTGTCAATGATGGCCCGCCCGTCCCACACCCAAAATATGTCCCGAAAACTGACGTCGGGGACCAACATATTACAACTGCAGAGATGGACCAGCTTGTAGCAGGACCTCTGTAAATGCACAGTGTCCGCCTCCTCAACAGGTAGTTGCGCAGCCCCCCTACTTCACTTGAAAAGGCACAGCACCGCCCCACTCAAAGCACCCATCACGACCGAGCAGGCCGGGCAAAGCCACATAGTTGGTCAAGGCAGAGTGCATCAACACCTCCAGCGTCACAAGCCCGACCAAGGCAGCCAGTACCACCGGTCACATACCAGGCCCTGCAAAAGCAGAACGAGCATCCCAAATAGACAGTGCTTCGGAACAAGGAAGGCAGTGGAAACAATCAGTCGTGTCCATCGCCCCAATCGAGCCACAAGGCTCCAAACATACTCTTCAGAATTATGAAGTCAGAAACTATGCTCAACAAACCGTTGGTTGATGGGAAGTGGGACCAGGCCTCCCGCGAAGCATTGTCAAGAACAATATCGATGGCCCTAGATATGCAAACCAGTCACCGGCGCGCAATGCGTGCCCACTAACAAGCGCCGCTTGACGCCTGGGCTCTTCCACTTTGGAAGAAAGACGGGAGTGCCGATAGATCAGGATTTGGCCGGTACATGCAGGTACCAAGCCAGCTGGCCCTCCGCGCATCAGGTTCCCAAGCAATGTCCAACCCCGTGCCATGATCACCAAGATCAAGAGCTGCTGCCATTTCTTGTGACATTCCTTGGGTTGGGTCACAGCAAGCTCGCAATTTTGTTCGTGCATGGTTTTTGTTGGCTTCATGGCGCAGGGCGGGCCATTGGCTACCTTTATTGAAGCGTGCGGGAATCCTTCTCAATGGGTCACTACGCCCTCACTTGGCAGCGTCCATGACTTTTTTGCAGGCATGGAGCAATGGTGAAGCCTCCATGTGTCTATGGGGAGCTCTTTCTTGCAGACCCACCCGGCCTATGGTGACTGTGGATCGTGAGGTGCACATTGCTGCATCCCGGGCTGGCAGAAATCAGAGAATTGTCAGCCAATTTGATGATTTTGATGAAAGCTGGCGGATGAGTCATGTTGCCTGGAATCCTTTGTTGTGGTTTTGACTGCGGCTTTACAGGGGCCAGCTGCTCAGCACTCTGCCAAGGTTCCTGTCTTGTGGCTGGAGATTTCCCTGGCCCAGGAATTCCTCGGGCCGTTCTTCACTCAGGAAATGACCACAACCAGTCCAGCTGCGTTTTTTTGGCAAGCTTGCGCGATGGGGTACGGCAAGTCTCTTCGAACACCGGCAATCCGAGGCAACATGCACAAGGCTCGTGCTCGGCACTACCCTGACTCGTTGTTGGTGACATGCTGCACTATGTTGCCCTTGACAACCTCCAAGCAGCCAAAGCAGACAGTCCACAACTGCTGCGCTTGCAGTTCGCTGCAACCCTTGTTTCCAAGCATCGCAAGCAAGCTTCTGTCCGCATCTGGGTCGTGGAGAAGCAGATGCCTTGCCCCTCAGTTTGCAACCCAGGCTGCTCATCCCAAAGGCCAGCGAACTCCTGCTACTCGCACGAAGGCCAGTGCTCCGAAGCAACCGGTGTACCCGAGGAGGTGGGCTCAACGCCCCAAGCTTGCAAACCCACTCCGCCTCTGCGGCTCTCCGTGCACATCCTTCACCAGGAAAAAGACCCATCTACAAATCGCAAGCCGCATGAGGTGAGCATAGGTGAGCACACCCTCCCGCTCTCACAAGTGAAAACCATGAAAAACAGGTTGCCGTGCAGCACCAGCGGGAGCAAGCAGTCGACAAGAATGCTCATTCATGCATTTGGCGAAGTTGTCTGTCTCACCGATGTAGGCGGCCGCCTTCCACTTGGATTCATTCGTCGTGGTCAGCGGAAACTAAGCTTTTAACATGCCAGTGATGGTCCAATTCTCATCCTCAAAGCGTGACTGCTGCCGTGGCGAAGCCAGCTGATGCATCTCTCCCTTCTCAAGGCGTTCGTTTTGCACACATCCGAAGGTGTGCAACGGCCTTCAAAGAATCAAGGTCCACAATGATGCCCGGTAGGACATGTGGGAGAGAGAAGAAAGCAAACACTCCAAGATTTCAAGACCAACTTGTTGAAATCTGCCTTTCCCATGTCACCTTTCAATTTGTAGCCTGTGAGATGTACGCCGCGTACGCCTGATGCGGGGCGCCCGCAATCTACATAAATCGCCCCCGACTTCCAGAAGGCTGACAAAAACCAGGCGGGACCCCTGGAGGAGGTGGACCAGGCACAGGAGCTTGGAAAGGAGCATTGTGCATGCCAAGATGTTGGTGTGCAGCAGCGCCAGCCCAACCAGGATTCAAAAATCCTTTCTGCGGGGGTTTGTGCGCAGATGTTTGCAAAAGCCAGTAGCAAAAAAGCATCCAACCACAGCAATCAAGTCAAGTGCAAGTGTGCAACATACAAACAAGCAAACTCCAGGCAAGTATGTCACACCCCGTGGAGATCTCCAACGAAAGCAAGTCTGTGAGCTCGAAACCAGTTGAGGCCAAAGGGCTCAAGCATTCTGGTTCATGAACAGGATCTGATGGCATACAATGCTGTCACCATCACATGACCAACGCCGGCAGTACTAAACAGGAAAACAGCTCGGCAAAGAGTACCGCAAGTAAAGTTACACAAGCAACTGGTAGAGTGAACGGCCATGAGAGTAACAAAAAGCCTACCCTAACGAGTCCACCTAATGTCCACGTACGATGAATGGCATGTAGGTAAGCTGAGAGATGGAGGGACCACTAGCCGAGCTTGCAACGACCTCCACGGGCATGCGCGCAATGAGGGTGCCAAAAGACCGCGTACCATACCAGGTGCCAAACCAGCAGATTCCTACAAGGAACCCACGGGTACTGCACGCACAGCCCCCTCAGCCTCATCATGGACGCAGGTGTCACAGGGGAATTCAGCGCCTTCACGTGCCCCAGGCCAGCACCACTGCACTGGATCGTCCCAGTACTATAGTCAGTATCCAGCCGCCGCTCCGTATTTGGTGTTGTGGTGGGCTAGCACCGGCTTTCCGTCCAGCAGTTCCCAGCAAACGGGTATTTTTCAGTAGGTTCAAAATGGCTCAAAGAGCCTAGACATGCCCATACTCTTGGACAGCAGGAGCCAGGAAACCAGTGTCAGAAACGTGCCATTCAGATGGGCGGGTTAGGGCCCTTGCTCCAGCTGCATGGAATTTCTGACAGTTCTTCTACACCGAATGCCCATGCCTCCCGTGATCCCCTATGCGCGGGGTCATCAGATACGCAAGCACTTATCAAATGCCCTTAACTTTGCTTGTCAAATCGTGTCAAATCCATTTTTTGAGATGTCCAGTCGCTATAGGTTTTTGGCTCGACAATCGCCTCTGAACTGCATTCGCCGGACGATCACCAAGACGCCAGGAGCTGTCCGAGCTGCCGGAGTTGCGGGTGAAAGGCACCAGCGTGTGGGACACGGCCAGCAACGCAATCAACACCAAAATCGTTCAGTTGAAGTTCGATCCTCGGATTTCTCGGCTGAGCGAGGCGCGATGTCTCAACGTCGCCTTCGTTACGGTCGTGCTGCATTTTTGTTGTGGTCCGTTTTGCATATCTTTGACATATTGCGACCACTTTTTTGGGGTCTGCAACAGGTCAAAAAAGTGCGTCGATTGTTCGTGGTGTTTTCAATTAGCACGGCCACCCACTACGTGACAATTCATATCAATTCATCATTGCAAATTATATTAAATTAGCATAGTGGCATAGAGTTGGCAAATAGCAAAGCAGAACACACATTCCAAAAGGACGTATAGACATTCTCCCCCTTTTCCGATGTCCTAGCGGCCAGCGCCTGGAGGAGATGTCCTGGATGGAGCTGCAACCCACTGGAAGGGCTCCCAGTGAACGAGCGCTTCCTTCGGCGGTCTACGATCCCCACAGCCACTTCATGGTTGTGTTTGGGGGTCTGCCTCTGAGATTCCTTCATGTTTCGGCGTCGAGAAGTGTTGCGCTCCATTCTCCAGTGGCACCTTGCTTCAAGCCGAGGAGGTAGTGGCGACGGCAGTGCGGGGCTAAGTTCTATGTATCGGAATCGTTGGTTTTTGTTGTTCTGGTGCTTGGCCGCGATAAGCAGCTAAGGTTCCGCTTGCTTGTGTCTCAGAACGCGCCGCAATAGTTCAAGATATCAATGTCGTCATGTCCCACGTTTGGACTTCGCAGCTTGAAAGTGTCATTTTGCAGAGAATTTGTTGCAAAAAAGCTGAGGGAACGACTTGTGGAAACTGGATTTGAAGGCAGGTTATCCGAGATTCGGGGTCAAGCGGGCCAGTGGCAGTTCAGTGGTTGACTTTTTTTATTTAAGGGCTTACGCCCGACAGCCGGCCAGGGGCCCAAGCAAAGGGGAGTGTGGTTGTAGTTGTGGTTGTAGTTGTTGTTGTTGTGGTTGTCGTGGTTGTGGTTGTGGTTGTGGTGGTTGTGGTTATTGTGGTTGTAGTTGTGGTTGCTGTGGTGGTTGTTGTTGTTGTTGTTGTGGTTGTTGTTGTTGTGGTTGTCGTTGTTGTCGGTATCTGTGGCGGCGCAGCTAGGGTTGATGTAGGTGTATCTAGGGGGCGATCTGGGCATCTTGGGAGCTGTGCTAGCCCATCTCGTCGCTATGTTGGCCCATCTTGGGGGCTATGTAGGCCCATCTTGGCGCTATTTAGAGATCTTGGGATCTATACTAGCCCATCTTGTCGCTATGTTGGGGCGATGTTGGCCCATTTTGGAGGCCATGTAGGCCCATCTTGGCCCATCTTGGGGCCATGTTGGCCCATCTTGGGGGCTATGTTGGCCCATCTTGGGGCTATGTTGGCCCATCTTGGGGTTATCTTGACCCAGCTTGGAGGCTATGTTGGCCCATCTTGACCCTATGTTGGCCCATCCTGGGGCCATGTTGGCCCAACTGGGGTACTTTTTTCGGATAATGTTGGGCCATGTTGACCCATCTTGAGCGGAAAAGTTGCAGAAGCAGAAAACACTGTAGACTCATGCCCTTTCCTGCAACACCTCGTCTCCAGTGTGTCGGACCATCCTTGCAACACGCGTGTTTTGTGACACATCCGGTCCCCAATGCAGCGCAGTCGTTTCGAAACCACGCTAGATTCCGCACACGTCGCAGCAGCGCGAAGAAGAGAAAAAGGATTAAGCACGGGTGAGCGTGCCCATTGTCGACACACGTGTCGTATTTGGTGCGGTGAGCTAGCTCGCCTCGAAAGAGTCAACACCCATGTACCTGCACATGCAGAGGGGCTAACCGAGCCTACCGCGGAGGAGATGTCAGCGCAGTCAAAGAAGTCGACGATAGTTGGAGAGGCGAACATTAGGTGTAACAGGTTGTTCGGCGACTTTCTTTTGTATTTATTGTAGAAACGACATATAGCGGTTTATTATTTTCGTAGAAGGCAACGAACTATTATTTGCTTAAGAGCAGCGTTGTTTTGCAGTGATGGAAAACAAGCTAGCATTCATTCAAGCATGTCTCTCACGTTTCGTGAAGTTTGGTTCCAGGGTAGTGGAGGGTGGGCTTCCGCTTTTCTTAGTCGAGCCGTGTCTGACCTGTTGCCGGCACCTGTCAGGGAGCTTTCGTTCGGGCACGTTAGTGTAGAGGGTTTCAACGTAAACCTGTCAGAGAGCCTTGGGCTCACACCGTGGGACCCGCACGCGTGCACCGAAGGAATGCACCTGTCAGGGAGCTTTCGATCGGTCGACTTCACGACAACAAGCAGCCCGCAACTGGTGGGCGCCAGTGTTTCGTTCTGGCCGCAGAGGACGCCCGTGATATCCCAGAAAAGCGCCAACCACATCTCCACTCGGTCGGACCAAGTGGCCAGTCCAGTGCTGTTCTGCGTCCTCTGTCCAACTCTCTGGAGACAAGAGGCCCCATGCCATACATCTGCCATCGCAGACTCTTGCCCTTGCCTGCAACACCTCGTCTCCAGT
Source organism: Durusdinium trenchii (assembly GCA_963970005.1). Lineage (NCBI taxonomy): Eukaryota > Dinophyceae > Suessiales > Symbiodiniaceae > Durusdinium > Durusdinium trenchii. The sequence goes on along the minus strand of CAXAMN010000003.1, from coordinate 695,805 downwards.
CTCTCGATACCATCCTTGCAACACGCGGGTTTTGTGATACATCTGGTCCCCTGTGCAGTGCAGTTGTTTTGAAACCACTCTAGGTTCCGCACTTTTCGCAGGAGCGCGAAGAAGACAAAAAGGTTCAAACACAGGTGAGCTTGCTCATCGTCGACATGCGTTTCGTATTTGGTGCGGTGAGCTAGCTCGCCTTGAAAGATTCAACACCCATGTAGACCAGCGCATGACTGAGGTTGAAAAGGAGTGTCGTGCAAAGAAAGGTGAGCTAGGTTGCCTCAGACGGGTCATGCGGGACGCGGTCAGACTAGACTTAGAGGGTGAGCTGATTGTCCCAAGCTTGACGTCGGTGTGTGACGGGTTGCGGCGATTCTTAGCGCAGAGGTACTTATGCTGAGGCATGACAACGATGCTAGCGCCTTTGTGTTGCCGGTGAACTCCACGAGGTTTTGTTTGCGGCGCCTAGATTGGCTCAAGGCAAAGCAGCCATTCTGACAGTTGCCCGGAAAGATGGACACCATGCCAGCTTCTCCTCATGGTCCTATCATGGGTGCTTCAAGTGTGTGGCCCACGTTGCAATGGTTAGAAAGGTGGTCGTGGACAACGTGGAACAAGACAGAGGCATTGGTCCGAAACGTAGAGCAGTTGCAAGAAGCGGTGCACGCAATGCAGCAGGAGAACCAGCAACTCAGAGAGACGTTAGCGCATGCCTTAGAGCAACGCGCGGAAAACTGCGACGCCCGTGGACGTGGATCCGAGTCGGCCAAGGCAAGGAAGCGTCCGGCGTCAGACAAGGGAGAGGGAGGGAAGCAGGCGAAGAAATGAGGGACAGTCTGCCGACGGAGCGGCGCCGGGAGCGGCGCGCGGGAGAGAAACCGGACGCGCCAAAGAGGCGGCGCGCGAGAAGAGGTGAGCTGGCTCGCCCTCACAGGAGTGAGTTCAGTAGCAACCCAGGGAAAGCAAAGGTGAGCTCGCTCGCCCTCTCAGGAGGGAGGCGGTTGGCAGTGTCGGGGGCGGCGTGTGGTAGGCGGTGAGCTCGCTCGCCCGCAAAGGAGTGATGTAGGCAACGTAAAGGTGAGCTTGCTCGCCACAGGGGCTTGGGTGCGGAAAAGCTGCGAGGGCGTGTGGTCGGGCGCGTGCGGACTGCGGCGCAAGGCCGCGGTCTCGAAAGAGAGGTGGTCAGGTAAGTGTCTCCAAGGACTTTCTCCAAAGCTCGTAGCCAGCGACGACGGGTCAAAATCATTCGCACCACGAACGAAAGTTTCCTAGTATGGTTAAGTATAATCAGAGGGTTCAGTGTCTGCGTTGACCCGAAGTCAAAAAGGAGCTCGAAGTTCATGTTCTTTCAAAGCTCAAGTGTTGCAAACCAGCTGTGTGAAACCTCAGCCTGGTACTGTTCAGTGTTTGATGTTTTGGATCTTGACCCAGGATCTTTGCCGGTAGGCCATGGAAGGCACTGCGCCGGAGTTCGAAGACATTGTGTCGGAGGCCAGGCTCTCAGCGAGAACCAATCCGACGTTGGTTGCGCCCACTGACGGCAACGAGACCGTCTTCCCGGAAACTGCGACAGTTAACTTAGAGTGTGAGACCGACGTGGGCAGTGCCACAGAGGGGCCAACCGAGCCTACCGCGGAGGAGATGTCACCGTCGTCGAAGAAGTTGACAAGAGTGTCAGAGGTAAACTTGAGGCGTAAGAGGTAGTTAGGTGAGCGACGAGTAGTTTTCTTGAGTAGAAACGACATTGGTGAGGAGAACGCGGACAGAAGGCGTATTGTGGAGGAGCTGGTGCAAACCAATCTGAGACTGGTGCGGGAGTTGCACAGTCTCCGGCAAAGCATCGGCGCCAGCGCAGCGGCAGCAGGAGAAGCGACCGCCGGAGACCGGAGCTCAGCTCAGGTTGACGTTACTGGAACACAGCAAGCAGGGCAGGGCTTAGCCCAGCCTTCTGGTGCATCCGGAGACCGGAGCTTAGCTCAGGTTTGCGCTGCGGAGACGCAGGAAGCGGTTAGCGCCGGGCTCTCTCGCCAAATGGCAGAAGCTAGCGCAAAGACACAGGCGCAGTCACACCAGCGGGCAGACACGGCCGTTGTTTCGTCGGCGAGATCAGAAGCTGACTCGGGTGCGAGTAGCGGCTCGCAGCCTCGCAGACGCCTAGTGCAAGCCGGAACATTTCCGTCGGTCAACGAGAATGTGGCACATTACAAGCGCCAACATGTGGACCCAAGGACGCGGTTGCTCCTGGACGCGCGCAACGCAAAGACGAAGCGGCGACGCGAGCGGAAATGAGCTAGTAAAAGTGGGTGCGCCGATGAAGGAGACCCAGTGCGAGCTTGCTCGCAGACGTCTAGGTTAGAGAATGAGAGGGCATGCGTAGTGGGAAGAATGACAATGAGAAGGAAATAGCGTTCGGAAGAAGTGGAATATGGCAGGGAAAAACTCGTAGGGAGAATTGAGATGAAACGGGTCGGAGTAGGTGGGAGAATTGGAAGGAAAGAGAAGTAGGAAGTGGAAGATGTGGAACGAAAGGGACGAAGTATTTGGAAGAGTTTGGAGGGAAGCATGAGATCTAGGAGAGCCTAAAGAGAAAGGTCGTGTTCCCATGAGATCCGTGCGGCTTGGCACAAAAGGCTGGAGAGAGCCGAGAGATTGGAGCCATGCCAACTGGATCAAAGCATATCAGGGCTTGGAGGAGGAATGGGCAATGGAGGCTGTATGTGGTGAGAGTGGATGCCTATTCTGGATGGGAAGATTGGTGGGCTGTGGAGGATTGGTATGATTTGATGACATATGACACCCAAGCTGAGAGAGATTGGCACATCGCTAATGAGTATCGGGAGTTGGACCTTCCAAGATGGAGGAGGAGGAGGAGAGGACACTGGAGGATGCGTTGGCAAAGTAGACAGAGGGTGGACTGCGATGCTGGGTGGGCTCAAGTAGCAGCGAACCACTTCGTGGTGAGCTAGCTCGCCTCTAAACGGAGAACTTGTTCGCGTCGTAACGGTGAGCTAGCTCGCCCGCAGAGGGTAAGTTCGCTCGGCGCGCTGGCAGGGGGTGACTCCGCCATCGGAAGCGGTGGACATTCTGGTGTGGAGCGGTTGGAACTGCGAGGACAGCAGGAAGCGCTGGACAGCCGAAGGGGCGCGCGCGAGCCCCGGCAAGCAGGGCAGGGCTTAGCCCAGCCTTCTGGCGCAGCTGAAGACAGGAGCTTAGCTCAGGTTTGCGTAGCTGGCACAGAGTAAGTAGGGCAGGGCGTGTCCCAGCCGTCTGGGGCAAGAGGGGAAAGGCGAGAAGCAGCGGCGAAAGAAAGACGAGGACCTGCCATCAGCAACCCGATCCGGGGCCCCAAGCATCAGCAACCCGATCCGGGGACCCACGTGGACCTGCCAAGCCTGCATGGCCGCAGCAGATGGCCCCCCCCAAAAAAGGTCCAGAACGGCAAAGCCCGTGTCCTGCGCCGACACATCCCTGCAGGATCCAGACTTGCCACCTCTACCACCACCAGCCACTCCACCACCGGACACACCTGCTGCCAATCCGCACCTGGCTCCAACCAACCGCCGAAAGAAGAAAGCCCGAACCCAAGATTAAGCTACCCGCTCAGTTTCCCCATCGCTCACTGCCAGAAAACCTTGCCAACCTGCCCGCTAGAGCGTCGCTCCAGCGAAAGCCGGCTCTAACCAACCTCCGAAAAAAGGAAGCCTGGACCCAAGCATCAGCAACCCGATCCGGGGACCCACCGCACACTTCCAGAAAACCTTAGCTCGTGGGCGCACCCACCAGCCCATGTTCGCCCCTCTCAACTAGAACCGATAGTGCAGGCCTGCCGGCCAAAGCGCCCGACCTGTAAGCGCCGGCCCTTCATATAGTTTCATGTTAACATAAACTAACCCCCGATTGTGCGCCAGGCTCGGGTCCGCCAGGGCTTTGCCCAGGCTCCTTCACGGGGTCCGGAGCTTAGCTCATGGGTGTACCCACGCTCCAATGATACGGAGGTCTAGCTAGCGGCGCCGCGGGCTCGACTGCGACTTCGCCAGCCACCGCCTTTGTGCCTGGCCCTGCGTGCATCGGCCTCCGTCGCCAGCACGACTCCCGACAACGCCAAAGCTGCGCCAAAGAAGAAAAAAGGCTACGTGCAGTCTGCAAAAGACACGTTTGCAACCAGATGTGTTAATGTGACCTGTCGGGAAGCCGTCGACCAGTGGAAACCAGTTTATTTCGCATTTTGTACGGTGAGCTTGCTCGCCTTGAACTAGTCAACACCCATGCACCAGCACATGCCTGCGTTCCATGAAACAAAAGTCCTGTCCAAAGAAAGGGGAGCTTGCTCGCCTCAGCGTGGTCAGGAGTGATGAGATCCTTGTTTCCCGGCGTTTCGTATTTTCTACGGTGACCGCGCTCGCGTTTAGTCTTCGAAACTGAGAGGGGGAGCTTGCTCACTACGCTACACCGATGCTACTCGCAGGTTGCCGTCGCGGGTCAGCCGAGCTCCACTTCGGCAATCCCAGCAGCACACTTGCCACACACAGACGAAACCCGGCCAACCCTCTGGCGCCCGGCGCTGCATATACGCCGGGTGGTCGAAAACAAGTCGGGGACACTGCGTGACACAAAACCCACAGAGTGGTTGTGGTGGGACTTGTGGTTGTCGCACTGGTGGGTAGCGTGGTGGACTTGTTGTGTTGCGGTTGTGGTTGTGGTTGTTGGTGTTGTGGTTGCGGTTGTGCTTGTGGTGGTGGAGGTGGTGGTGGTGGTGGTGGTTGTTGTTGTGGTGTTGGTTGTTGTGGTGTGTGGTTGTTGTTGTTGTTGTTGTGGTTGTTGTTGTTGTTGTGGTTGTGGTTGTGGTTGTTGTGGTTGTTGTTATTGTTGTTTGTTGTTGTTGTTGTTGTTGTTGTTGTTGTTGTTGTTGTTGTTGTTGTTGTTG
>CAXAMN010000003.1:621153-648143 GCA_963970005.1 Durusdinium trenchii | reverse complement strand
CTACTACCTACTACTACCTACTACTACCTACTACTACCTACTACTACCTACTACTACCTACTACTACCTACTACTACTTACTACTACTTACTACGACTTACTACGACTTACTACGACTTACTACTACTTACTACTACTTACTACTACTTACTACTACTTACTACTACTTACTACTACTTACTACTACTTACTACTAGTTACTACAACTTACTACAACTTACTACTACTTACTACTACTTACTACTACTACTACTACTACCACTACCACTACCACTACCACTACCACTACCACTACACCACTACCACTACCACTACCACTACACCACTACCACTACACCACTACCACTACCACTACCACTACCACTACCACTACCACTACCACCGCAACCACCACCACCACAACCACCACCACCACCGCCACTACTACTACTACTACTACTACTAATACTACCACCGCTACTGCTACTGCTACTCCCACTACTACAACTCCTACTACTAATACATCTTCTGCTACTGCTACTGCTGCTACTGCTACTGCTACTATTGTTACTACTACTACTTCTTCTTCTTCTTCTACTTCTACTTCTACTTCTACTAGTACTACAACTACTACAACTACTACTTCTACTTCTACTTCCACCACCACCACCACCACCACTACTACTACTACTACTACTTCTACAACTCCTACTACTACGACGACGACTACTACTACTGCTACTACTAGTACTACTATACTACGACGACTGCTACTACTACTACTACTACGACTACGACTAGGACGACGACGACTACTACTACTACTACTACTACTCCTACTACTACTGCTACTACTACTACTACTACGACTACTACTACTAATACTACCACCGCTACTGCTACTGCTACTCCCACTACTACAACTCCTACTACTTATACATCTTTTGCTACTGCTGCTGCTGCTACTGCTACTGCTACTATTGTTACTACTGCTACTACTACTTCTTCTTCTTCTACTTCTACTTCTACTAGTACTACAACTACTACAACTACTACTTCTACTTCTACTTCTACCCATACGTCTACTTCTACTTCTACCACCACCACCACCAGCACCACCACTACTACTACTACTACTCCTACTACTACTACTACTACGACTACTACTACTACTGCTACTACTACTACTAATACTACTACTACTGCTACTACTACTACTAATACTACTACTACTACTACTACTACTACTAGTACTACTACGACTGCTACTACTACTACTACTACTACGACTACGACTACGACTAGGACTACTACTACTACTACTTCTACTACCACTACTACTGTAATATTTTTTTGATCTAAATTATTTTTAAAATGATCTCCTCAAACAATTTTTTTTGACCCCTATCAATTTTTTTTGATCCTTCACCCCCACGTGGTCCCGCCACAGCTTTTCCCCATCTGTTCTGGCCCCAAACGAGCCTCGAATCCTCGGACTTTGGGGCCAAACGGGGCGTCTGAATCCCTAGAAAAAAAGAAGTTTTCTTCCATTTTCTTCCACTTGTCTCGCCCAGCCTGGTCCCCAACACCTGGTCCCGCCACAGCTTTTCCCCATCTAGTTCTGTCCCCAAACGAGCCTCGAATCCTCGGACTTTGGGGCAAACGGGGCGTCTGAATCCCTAGAAAAAGACAAGTTTTCTTTCATTTTCTTCCACTTGTCTCGCCCAGCCTGGTCTCTTTGGTTCAGCGGACCCATGGAAACACACATTGACACCTGTATTCCCTGGCGCGCTCCCCCTTACTTCGGCCGGGGTCGGCGGATTTCCTTTTTGCGGCTGGGTGGCTGGCATTGAGCGCAAAAATGCAGCTTGGAAGATTTTGCATATGTCGTGACGTTGACAGCTGCAAACACAACCCATTGGCAGACCAAACCACTTTACCTTTGGCAAAGCGCCTTCTGAAAAGCTGTTGGTTTTTGCGATGTCCTAGCGGCCAGTGCCTGGAGGAGATGTCCTGGATGGAGCTGCACCCCACTGGAAGGGCTCCGAGCGAATGATTTGGGCATTCAGCGGTCTACGATCCCCACAGCCACTCCATGGTTGTGTTTGGGGGTCTGCCTCTGAGATTCCTTCATGCTTCGGCTTCGAGAAGTGTTGCGCTCCATTCTCCAGTGGCGCCTTGCCTCAAACCGAGGCCGAGGCCGAAGAAGTAGCCTCAGTGCGGGGCTAAGTTCTATGTATCGGAATCGTTGGTTTTTGTTGTTCTGGTGCTTGGCCGCGATAAGCAGCTAAGGCACCGGCAGCTTGTGTCTCAGAACGCGCCGCAATAGTTCCAGATATCAATGTCGTCATGTCCCTCATTTGGACTTCGCAGCTTGAAAATGTCATTTTGCAGAGAATTTGTTGCAAAAGAGCTGAGGGAACGACTTGTGGAAACTGGATTTGAAGGCAGGTTATCCGAGATTCGGGGTCAAGCGGGCCAGTGGCAGTTCAGTGGTTGACTCTTTTCATTTTTTTTTTGCGGCTGGGTGGCTGGCATTGAGAGCAACAATGGAACATGTCATAACGTCGACAGCTGCAAACACAACCAATTGGCAGACCAAACCACTTTACCTTTGGCAAAGCGCCTTCTGAAAAGCTGTTGGTTTTTGCGATGTCCTAGCGGCCAGCGCCTGGAGGAGATGTCCTGGATGGAGCTGCAACCCACTGGAAGGGCTCCGAGCGAACGAACGGGGCATTCGGCGGTCTACGATTCCCACAGCCACTCCATGGTTGTGTTTGGGGGTCTGCCTCTGAGATTCCTTCATGTTTCGGCGTCGAGAAGTGTTGCGCTCCATTCTCCAGTGGCACCTTGCTTCAAACCGAGGAACTAATGACGGCAGTGCGGGGCTAAGTTCTATGTATCGGAATCGTTGGTTTTTGTTGTTCTGGTGCTTGGCCGCGATAAGCAGCTAAGGCACCGACAGCTTGTGTCTCAGAACGCGCCGCAATAGTTCCAGATATCAATGTCGTCATGTCCCTCATTTGGACTTCGCAGCTTGAAAGTGTCATTTTGCAGAGAATTTGTTGCAAAAAAGCTGAGGGACCGACTTGTGGAAACTGGATTTGAAGGCAGGTTATCCGAGATTCGGGGTCAAGCGGGCCAGTGGCAGTTCAGTGGTTGACTCTTTTCATTTCCTTTTTGCGGCTGGGTGGCTGGCATTGAGCGCAAAAATGCAGCTTGGAAGATTTTGAACATGTCGTGACGTTGACAGCTGCAAACACAACCAATTGGCAGACCAAACCACTTTACCTTTGGCAAAGCGCCTTCTGAAAAGCTGTTGGTTTTTGCGATGTCCTAGCGGCCAGCGCCTGGAGGAGATGTCCTGGATGGAGCTGCAACCCACTGGAAGGGCTCCGAGCGAACGACTTGGGCATTCAGCGGTCTACGATCCCCACAGCCACTCCATGGTTGTGTTTGGGGGTCTGGGTCTGCCTCTGAGATTCCTTCATGTTTCGGCGTCGAGAAGTGTTGCGCTCCATTCTCCAGTGGCACCTTGCTTCAAGCCGAGGAGGTAGTGGCGACGGCAGTGCGGGGCTAAGTTCTATGTATCGGAATCGTTGGTTTTTGTTGTTCTGGTGCTTGGCCGCGATAAGCAGCTAAGGCACCGACAGCTTGTGTCTCAGAACGCGCCGCAATAGTTCCAGATATCAATGTCGTCATGTCCCTCATTTGGACTTCGCAGCTTGAAAGTGTCATTTTGCAGAGAATTTGTTGCAAAAAAGCTGAGGGAACGACTTGTGGAAACTGGATTTGAAGGCAGGTTATCCGAGATTCGGGGTCAAGCGGGCCAGTGGCAGTTCAGTGGTTGACTCTTTTCATTTCCTTTTTGCGGCTGGGTGGCTGGCATTGAGCGCAAAAATGCAGCTTGGAAGATTTTGAACATGTCATAACGTCGACAGCTGCAAACACAACCAATTGGCAGACCAAACCACTTTACCTTTGGCAAAGCGCCTGAAAAGCTGTGGGTTTTTGCGATGTCCTAGCGGCCAGCGCCTGGAGGAGATGTCCTGGATGGAGCTGCAACCCACTGGAAGGGCTCCGAGCGAACGATTTGGGCATTCAGCGGTCTACGATCCCCACAGCCACTCCATGGTTGTGTTTGGGGGTTGGGGTCTGCCTCTGAGATTCCTTCATGTTTCGGCGTCGAGAAGTGTTGCGCTCCATTCTCCAGTGGCACCTTGCTTCAAGCCGAGGATTTGGTGGCGACCGTGCGGGGCTAATCTTATGTTTTATATTTTTGGTTTGTTTTGTTTTGGCGCCTGGCTGCGAGCAAACAATGACGTATTGAGGAGACATAAGCACCGGGCCTCAGCTGAGTGAACTGTGTGCTTGAGAAAGTGTCAGTTTGTATGTATATATATGAACCAGTCTGAGCCAGTTGTCAAGTTGCACAGTGTGCCAAGAGTAGAACGTTTTAGTTTTCTTTGTTCACAATTGGACTTGAACACATTGTGCAGAGCATTCGGTGGCAAACCTGAGACTATGGTGACGTTTGGTGCTTCAGTTTGCAGGCAGTGCGAGCGGCATTCGGTGTTGTATCATGTTGTATCTGAGTTGAGTGGTTTCAGGTTTCCAGTGCTGTTGATAGTGAATCGTTCTGCCTTGGTTGAGTGGTTGATTGCGTCCACTTGTTTTGAAGCAGTGAGTAGCGTGCAAGATGCTAAGTGAGGTGGTGCAGCATACTTGTGAGCTGCAATCCAGATTCAGGGAACCAGTTTTATTCTAGTTAAGAAGATGGGTGGCTGCAACAAACCGATTGTTCAAGTCAAGTCGTGTCGCCAAAGAACACCTCATGGGCGCCTAGGGGAGGTTGAACTTTTTGAATTGAATGACGCTGGGCCACTGGTGGCAAATCCATGTAACTCCTAAGGAGTAAGCATTGTACTAGCCAGAAGCGCCTTGATAGTTGCAGAGTTGATTGTTCGCAGCTCGTGGTTGGACGGAAGCAATTCAAGATCCGATGCTGTTTGTGCCCGGTGGCAGAGTAAGCAGACGAAGGACATGGGGCCACTGATTAGACGCCTTGTAGTTACTATATGAAGCAAAATGAGGTGCCAGAGCCCATGGTGCCGGCCCAAGACTTCGCAGTTGTCACGCCAGATCGTGCTGCGCACTATCAAGAACTTGGCCTGCCCCCAACTCAGACGGCCTTCGAGCCAACCCTGGCTTGAGGCAGGCTGGGGTCAATTCCAGGCGTAGCTAGCAGATAAAACGCAGCTTCGACCACTCTGCAAGATGGACCTTTCGGCTAGGCCGCCAGGGAAGAAAGTTGGCTGAGCCCATTGGTGCCGCTTGCGGATCGCATGCTGCGGCCTTGTGCCTGCTTCTTGCCGTCCGGGGTGTTGCGCCTTTCTCACTGCTAGCTGCTAAGCTAGCTGCTGATTAGCCTTTTTGATTTTTGAAATTTTTGTTAGGAGCTTGCAGCCCTGAACTGTTCTTCCCAGGCGTGGCGGCCGGCATGAGCGGGTCCTTTCCTCCTCTTGTGTTTTTTTTTCTTTGCCTCCTGTGATCTAATTTGCTTTGGTTTGGCGGGCCCACGCCACATCTAGCATATTTGTGGAGTCCTCCGGCCTTGTTTCACTTGCACTTGCGACGTGATAGTGCTGTTTGTGCCTTGTGGCAAAGCAGGCAGGCCGCTGGCATGGCACTGGTCATTAGACGGCTTCTAGTGCAGAGTGCGGTGCCAGAACCCATGGTGCCGAGCGAAGACTTCGCAGTCGTCCCATCAGATCATGCTGCGCACTCTGTCAGGAACATTCAGGAACTTGGCCTGCGCCCAAGTCAGACGGCCTCCAAGCCATCCGTGACTTGAGGCACTCTGCTGGACCTCCTGTCTAGGCTAGGCGGCCAGAAGAAAGTTGCCCGAGCCTGTTGGTACAGTACCTAAAGATGGTGCAAACAAATATATATTGGCAGACAGCGCGCCCATTATTCCCAGTGCATTTACGATTGGCCTTTTCGCAGAATGCAGCAGACAATGGTCAAGATTCTCGGGCAGGAACGTGGCGGCGCAGTTCGCTGAGGTTTTGCCACTTGTGCGCCAATGGAATTTGCAGAACACATTTGCAAGTCGGAGTCATACAATGTCATACAGTGGGGCATACTAATCGGCTTGGAAGGCACCAAATAACAAAACCTGTGGGGCAGCCATTGGTGCCGCACACTTTGGGGCCTGATCCGTCAATGAGAAAGCCACCGCTTTGAGATCGCCTGGCTGATCCTCAAGAGCGTCTACGTCCCAGGCAAACCCACTCGCCCACGCGGATTTTGATTCAACTATTGGTGACTCGGGACTTCGAGTTTTGTCACAGCTCGTAAGCCGTAGTCGTTGAGCTGGTCAGTGCAAGGCACATATGCAACCGGACTGAGTTCTTCCGCTTACCCCGTGCAACAGCCTCCACTTGGGCTCAACTTTCTGACCATTTGTTTTGGGGTTTGGTGAGGCCGCCACGGCTCGGATGGCACACTGCCCAGTTCAACCTTTTGCATCGGGGAAAGGTTTGGTTTGTACCATTTTTTTTGTCCCTGGAGGAGATGTCCTGGCGGCAGCTGCACGGCACAGGAACAGGTCCTTGCGGCCGAAACCGTCATTCGGCTGTCTACGATCCAGACAGGCAGTCCATGGTGGTGTTTGCAGGTCTGCCTCTGAGACGGTCTTTGGCAGAGTCAAGAAGGGTCTCATTCCCGTGTTGCATGTTCCCTCCGCCCGAGGCTACGGTGGCGGTGGTGTGGGGCTGACAAGCTGCGATGTGTTGTGTTGTGTCTTTTCTCTCCGTGCTTGATCTGAAGCAATCAAGATGAGGGGCGTTCTGGGCCTCAGCTGAGCTGGATGTCTCAGAAGGTGAAGTGCGTGTGGTAAGTCCAGAAAGGCGTCCAACAGCCGCGGAGCGATTGTGGTTTGCAGAACTGAGATTTCAACGACGTGTGGTCACTGGATTTGCAGACGGAGGCTCGAGAATCGGACGCATCGAATTTAACAGTAGATGAATGGTGGGTTTCGTGCCGGTATCGGTTTTTTTTGGGGACGCGTTTGTGTGGCCTTGCCACCCTTCTTCCTGGCGGCATTTGCAGTTGCCAGGGTTGACCAAGGCGGACCAAGGCGTGATTGTGATGAGGCCATGGGGCTGCTTGTTAGCATTTATGTGCGGGTGTGCATTGCAATGGGGAGCATCCCTGATGGAACAACTTTTGGCATATATACTGTACTGTCAACGTATATAGTATATAGTGTCCCCCAGTTGAATGCACACCAAAATTGCATGCGACACCCATCATTGAGTTCTTCTTCGTTTGCACGCTGCGACGCCATCCAGAATACAGATTGGGTGGAGTGCGGGGCAGGTGAGGAGCCAGATCTACAAACTTGCCAGCGGCAATCCTAAGCAGGGGCCCCTTACTTGCAACAGGTTCATTCAAAAAGACCTTGTGGTCGACAAATTTCTTTTCGGGGTTGGAAGCGGTCACTGACCGGTGCTTAGTAAGGGATGAGGGAATGGATCCCAAACTGTAGTAAGGCGTCCTTCCCTTATTCTCTATTAAGCACCGGTCAGGTCATCATGGGCTCATTCTATTCATGGCCTCCTTTTTCCACCGAGGTGGTGAGTCGAGGAGCGCATGGGGCGTTCAGCCTTTATTTGAGAGGGGCTTGTGGTGAGGGGTGAGGCCGGGGACTATCCCCAGGTTGATCGGTGCGTCAGTGCGCCAAATCAACAAAATTGTGTTCCATCCATTGATCAGCCTTCAGTTTGGATCGTGTTTCTCTCTCTCACTTTAGGGTTTTGGTCGGTCTGTGACACGCAAAGAGCTCACTGGGGCGTCAGCGGCGTCACCCTGGCAGATCATCAAATTCCACTGTGGCCACCCACACCTTTTCCACCTTCGCTGGAAGACGCCCACCCTGGAAATGCAAACTCATCACCATCCTGTCTCTTTGGACTGCACTTGCCGGAAGCACGTGCGATGTGCCGAGGCGTTTGAGGACCAAGGGCCTGTGTATATAAAGTTGCTTCTTCTCTAGATGGCAGGTGCAAAGGTTAGCAGACCTGAAGATGCGTATATCAAGTCATGTAGGGATCACCTACGTTCTGATGATCCTTGGCCGGCCACCCCTCACAACAAGCCTTCCTGTCGAGTTCTGACGACAGGGATCAAGTCAAAGCACACCTTTGGAGAAAAGGGCAGCGCCGACACGTCCAAGCGGAGTGTGCACGCAGAAACCTTCCAAACTTGGGCAACACGTTCATTTTCTTGTTTGCTGGTGGAAGAGCCGCCTGATTTCGATGGTTTCTTTCAGTGTGCGTTGGTGGTTTCGACGCCGGGAACGACTGCACGGCAACAAGTGTCCGGCCACGCGGGGTCGCTTGGCTTTCGGCTTTTCCAACCAATTTTGATGATCTTAAGGTTTGCAGTGCGAGATTTGGATATAGTTTCGTCATGAATCTCATGAAACCCGCAAGATGCACCTAAAAGTCTTGATTTGCCGTGTTTTTTCAGAAACAAAACCACCAACATCACGAAATCCCGAGTGGACATGGGAACCCGGAATTCCGTGTTGTTTTGAGTCTTTGGGAACCCTTCGGCTAAAATCACACCACCCAGTCTTGTTGATCCAGTTTCGACAGAGGCCTGTCAGCTTGATGCAGAACCAATGTGGATTCCAATTCTTCTTGGATTGAATGATAGGTCAGTGCTAGAAGGTCTACAGGACACAAAGCACCTTCAGAGGGACAGCGAGCCTCCTGCATGTCTCTCATCAACGCTCATTTTGGTGGCTTTGGGAACCGAGAGAGGAAAGCAAGACCAGTGACAGCCGGCCAGAGAACGAGAAGTAGAAGGCTTCAGACATAAACACATTTCAATTGCATCCTGGACCCTGTTGTTGTTTTACTTGTTCCTGCGTGTTCCACATGCCGGCAGAAACCAACACTGCAAGCAGCAAGAATCGTCATCCAAGCCATCATGACAGAGGTGACTCCACACTCTTCAAGAATTATGATATTGAACTTGCAATTCACCAGGTCACTCCCCCCAGTTCAGCCATACAGCAACCAGTAGCTTCGCCGGTCCACATCTGCGCATTGGGGCACTCACTGCGGGGCCCTCAACGAGTGGGATCCAGTGGGATGCAAAAAAAGTAGATGACGTTAGGAAGGCATTCGCCAGGATTTTGCATACAGACAATCACAGACACATACAGACACTATCACAGACTATTCTGACATGGCGCAGTCCTTGGGTTTGTGTTATTTTTTTCTTTTTTTCTCGTTTCATCCGATTTGTGGAGGTTTCGTTTTCTTCCTCCGCCCAGTGGTCGGTCCTCCCTTGGCCCCAAAGGTCGTCATGGACAGTCCACTCATGGCTGCCAGTAGCGAGAGAGGCGCCCAAAATCGGAATCCAATCTGGGTGGGAGCGAAGGAGGAGGAGAAGCAGCTTGCACAGTCTAACTTCTAAGTATTTTATACTAATTTCTATATGCATTTACTGTAATCTTATCCTTGAGCATTGCTTTAGCAAGCTGAAGCCTAAACATCTCTGACATGAATGCCGGTTCTGTGAAATTATGGCGGACCAGACGCTAGAACAACATCTCCCAGTGGAATGTCAGGGCGATGCAGGTTGAAGATGGGTGAGGGCAACTTGTAATCTTACTTCTCGGAGAAGTCTGATGCCCCTTTTCAGTTTATGTCCATGTCTATTTTCACTGCTATCTAGGGACCGTGGCGGCATAGTCTATGAATTCTGTTGATGTGCCTCGAGAGGAAGATACGGGGATTGCCATTACAAAAGTGCACACGAATGTGTGGCAGCCCTCACTTCTTCCAAGCAGCCCCATGCAGGATTGAGACAGGCCCTGGAACAAAGAAATGGATCGACCATGATCAACCATGGTACCGGTTTGCCATTCCAAGCGGCCCAAAGTTCTTCCACTACGCGGAAGGTAGTGGAGGCATCGTGGCCATGCTCCAACAGAAGAACGTGCACGACCGCCTCTATGCAGGCCGGCTGAGGGTGAGGGCCGTAGCAGCGGGCTGAATGACCACCATCCCATCGGATGAATCTGCCCCCTTGGGTTTGAGGAAGAGGTGGAAGAACCCTATACTGTAGACTGTAGACTATCCTATAGGTACCTCTGTAGGGTGTCCTATAAGGTCACTTAACCTCTGTAGGACTTGGTCCTTGTGTGGCGCCTCAGGATCGAGTCCTAAGATGCGGGTGAAAGAGGCACGAGAAAGGAGGGAAGACGAAGCACAGCGCCTCGCTTCTGGAAGTCAAGGGCGTGCTCAAGAGGTCCAACTCCAAAGTGGGATGAACCATGTGAAGAGCGGTCTCACATACTGGAAGTGGACCAGTGAACCTCCAACTTCCTTAAGATGTTGGAACCTCCCAATATTTCAGCACCGGCACAATTCACCATGTGCCACCAAACCTTGAAGACAAACGGCATTTGTGAGCATGTCAAGCAAGGAGACCTCCAGCAGACTCCAGCAGAAGCCTTGCATACTGTTTGGGGGTCTTTGCAGCTCCCAGACTCTACAAGTTTCTCCCCTCCAAAGCGGTACAGGGCGTCTCTATTTTCCACCACTGCTTCCCTTGCCATCTCAGGAAGCAGCGCGGCGCAGCCACTGAGGCCTCAGCGGGTGCTGCCCATGAGCTACCAAGTGGCGCTCAAAATCCCTGAGTTCTTATTGTATTTTGAAGTGGAACTTATTATATAACTCATTTTTTCTACTAGTAACAGGTGCATCGCTACTAGGAACAAGAAGCTAGTTTTTACTAGGATGTGGAGGTGCCGGTCGCTTCATGCTTGAAGGCCTTGTTTGCAGATACGGCAGGCTTGCCTGCGGCTACATGAGGAGGGGATTGAACAGAAGAAGGAGGCGTTGAAGAGAGCGCATGAGAAGAAGGAAGAAGAGCCCCTCGGCCCAACCAACGGTTTTTGCGGTTTTTGCAGCTGTTGCGGCTGCCCAAACCCATACGAAGCCTTAGCTGCTTAGCCTGAGCCCACGAATTCGGGCAGCATGAGGGCCAACGAGCCGCCCGGCGCCGAGGTTCCAGGATCTTCACACCTTCCAACCCAAGTTCCCTGAGACGCCCCTGTTCAAAGCGGAAAAGATGACCGGAAGCAGAGAGGAGGCGCGCAGGGAATGGAGGGATGCTTGCTGTTCTCAACAGCTAAGCGCATTGAATTTTGATTAAGTATGTCATTTACTGTCTTTGAGTGTTGGGGATCTACATGCTGTGATGTTGAAATGGTTCATGGATTCACTCTGCATGGGCTAGCGCGTCCAGGATCGCCACAACTTTTAAAAGAATCTAGGCCATCCTGCCCGACTGAAGTGCACATAGCAGACAAGACCTGTAAACATTCAATGCATCATTCTGGAACCTGTTGAAGCAGACTCTGTAAACACATACATAGCAGGTGGGCCAACATCTTGCTCGCTTCTGGAGCAACTCCACTTTGGGTTCGTTGCCGCCGGCTTTACTTGACTGGCAGAACACACCAACAGACCCTCCAATGATCTGCAATGAGATCCGATCAGGCATGGCAACGACTGCGCGACAGCAGCAGCCAGAAAGCCTCGAACGTCGAGAATCTGCAGAAGAAATATGAGGAAGAGCCTCTTGACCCGGAGCGGCAGCGGCTCACTTTGGAGAATTTATATACAGGCAAATTCAATTTGATCGAAAACAGGTGTTTTTCCTCTTGAACTTTAGACTTTGCGATTGGGTTCGCAGCCAGGCAACCACTTCCATGCGTTCAATGCGAACGATTCAGCACCTTTCCGAGGTTCCAGGCCCTCCACCCCTTCAAGCCCAAGCTCTCACAGCCGGGCCGCACCAACCTGGAGGCTGGAGCGGGCTTCTTGTGTGTGGCCCTCCTGTGTGGGCCGGGGCATTCGACAGCTCCAAGTGACGTATCTGCAAGGGATCACCACTCCCATTTTGGTATGCCCTTTGCCAGGCAATAGGACATTCTGACTTGGTCTCAGACCTTTGAAGCGTCGGTGAGGATGATCCACTGGAATAGCCCAACTTTGTGGTTGAGCATTCGGAACACACATCCCAAACGGTGCACCTGCTTTTGCAGTAGTAGCTGCAGTTGAAAACGCGTGTTATCACCCGTCCCATGGATCAACTGATGGATGTTGGGTATCCTGAAGGTGCATGCGCTCACTTGAGGCAACTCTGCCAATGAGGCTCAGCGGCTTGAAGGCTTGTGATAGCCTCATGACAAAGCAAACATGCATACAGGAGTTACCATGGAAACACAAAAAGAGAACAGAAAAACCCAACACTTGATGCCTCCATGGTCACATGAACCACTGCATGCCGCCAACCAACCGGTGACCACCTCAAGTGATCACCTCAAGTGAGCACCACAGACCCGGCTGAGTCGCTCAACCAAATCAAAGGCAGACGGAGAGCTGAACCACCCGGTGGAGCGGCGCGACCCTCGACCCCGAGCGACGTGCGGCTCCGAGCGAGGGGATTCCCCAACGTGACGCCATGACGTTTACGTTCGTGTTGATCATGGTGATCGGTGGCGTCCTCTGGGGGCTGTTGCTGTGCCTGTACTTCCTGGAGCATTGCAGACATAGGAGCGGGGCTAGCTAGCGGCTAGGTTCGATCAAGTCAATAAGCAAGAATGCTACTGCCTGGCATTCCCAGATGTATATATCCAAGTCTCAATTCTTCATCCATTCTCTCCAGTGACTCCACACCAAGCGTTGGGGTTTACACACCTCAAGCCTCAGCCCATTTGTAGCCGACGCAGGACGATCCCCGCGATGGATGGAGCGGGCACTGTGCTGTCCGCAGAGGACCAGAAGAAAGTGCAAGACGTGATCGATGCGTGTCCAGAGCTTGCCATGCAGGAGGAGCCGTGTCCAGACCGCGGAGCAGGGGGCAATTTGCATAATGCTAGTAGTGTGGATTGAGTTGAATTGGATTTGAATTGGATTTGGATTGGATGGATGGATGGATGGATTGATGTAGGAAGGTGATTCAACAATATTGAACATTCTTTCCATCACCCCATCCAAAAAAAGAACTGTTGGAAGTGGGAATTGCCGGGTCTTCTTGTCGTAGGACATCAGTTTTCAGAACCTACCGAAGGAGACGTCCGACAGGCAACATGAAGAGTTTGTTCCTTTTAAGATCTCTTAAGCCAGTGCAGCATCTGGGGACGCTGCCTCTTCGTCCTAAATTCTTGGCCTGAGATCCTCCAACCTGCCGAGATCCACAGGATCAGGAGTACATTTGTGCCATTTGCTTGGGCGGCACTCAGAGCAGCATGAGCAGCATGGGCAACGACTGCGTGAAGCAGCTCCAATGTGGTCATGGCTTTCATCGGTGCTGCTTAGTGGGCTGGTGTTCGCGAGGCCGCTCAGTGGAACGATGGTCCGAGCCGAGCCATTCATAGCGATTCAATCCTTGTTGCTAGGACTCCTACACTGGGGTAGGGAGTCTGAGCTATTTATTTTGTACCAACTTGGTTTGCTCATTTGCTACTATCTGCACTGCCAACAGCGAACACTACCAACCACCACTCCTTCGTGCTGCTGGATGTCTTCGAGTCTTCGGTGTCCTGTTCCATGAGCCCCCCCTAAACCCCACAGTAAACCTTCCCACTGTACCTCAGTCCGGGGAGTCCCTTGTGGCTCCGGGGCTCCCTGGTGGCGGGTTTCGGAGGTCGCGGCGTGAAGGAGCAGCGGATTTTATGCCTCTCGGCCCTCGGTATGTAGTTCTCTTCATGGGACGACTGTGGCTGTTGGGCAGCGAGTGTTCGATGATTCAGGGAACAAAACTCAGATGGTGAGGCTTGATTGACTGATTGATTGAATTGGATTGAATTGAATTGGATTGATTGATTGATTGATGGATTGGATGGGATTGGATTGAAAATGATTGGATTGGATTGGATTGGATTTGATTGATTGATTGATTGATAAGAGTCAAGAACACGCCAGTTTGGTGGAGAGTTTGCTTAGGAAAAGGCAGGTCACGGATGGTCGCGGATCGCGCCAACCAAACAACGTATTTCAATCACATCAGAGTCGAACCATCCTCAGTTGATGCAAACCTCTTCCAATATCTTTCAGTACTTCATGCATTAGGCTCACTCGACTGGCTGAACTTGATCATCAGGTTCCCCATCCAATGTTGAAGCAAGTACCCAAGATATGCCATCAATGCCATCATCATGTCATCATTCATGCCATCCCTCTCTGTTTCGGAGTGGCTTGCTTCTTGCCGTTTCTGCCAGCCACATGGGTCTCCCCAGTCGACCAAGAGGCCCCCTTTGCCGTCAGAAGCACCCCACGGCCTCCCGGCGACCTTCGACGCATGAGCCGAGCGAAAGCACCTGGGCCTTCAGGAGCCCGTGGTAGGGGGGTTCCGGTGCGGCAGGATGCCGGGGGCAGGAAGATATCTCAGACACCGAGAAGAAGCTGTGGCGAATACATACATCATACATCCCTGGTGAGAATCTGGAAAACTCAGACTTCGTCATACTTCCCTTGCGTTCTTTCTTCTGGGAAAGCACTTGCGATGATAGCCAAGAATGGAGGACGATCTCAGAAGAAACCATGGTTCCATTACTGGAGGGGAGTTTCTGTCGCCATGAGGGAGTTGCGCAGTTGCGAAGCGCGCGGTGTCGTTGGTAGTCCGCCCTAGGCCTAGAAACTGTGCCAGTGTAGCTGCTGAGCTTTCAAGGGCAGCCGGCGCTGTGAAGCTGTCAGCAGCTGCTAGCGCTGGTGGTTCTGCAACTGGGATGAGGATGGATGAGGGCTTGGTGGACCGGGGGAAGTGCTTCGAAGAAGGCCGATGAAGGTCGGAAGATCCCCAAGGTCCGAACCCGAGCCCTGACCGAGGGGGGAATCAGGATCCTTTGCACCTCCGTCCTGATCTGGTGACCCCCCTGCGTGGTGCCGGTGTTGTGGACGTCTCCTCACCCCCCCAAACCCTATAGCGCAGCACCACCCCCACCAAGAGGCCTTGTCTGAAGCCTCTTAAGACATCTTAGACCCGACGCTTCGTCGATCTTCGGGTGGATTTGTGTTACCGTTTCTCCTTCCCAGGTGGGGGGGACTATGGTGCTTGGCCACCCGAAGCATGTGCCGCGACATTCCCCGACCGATTTTCGAAAAGAGGGTCTCATTGTCCCTGGCGTCCTGTTCGTTTGAGGTTTATGTGTCTTTCCTCAACCTCACCTCCACCTCCACCTCACCCTGTCCGAGGTTTCCTTCGAGCGCCTGAGACCTGCCGTCTCTGCCAAGCCTTGTCCAGAAGAAAAGCCGAACCATCTTGTAAAGAAAGGTCTTGGCTAGCTTCATCTATAGCTTCTCCCCCCCTCCGTCTCCCGAAGTGCTGGGGCTTGAAGTGAAGGGGCTCCCATCCTGTACAAAGTAGGCCTTTTTGAAGAGAGTTTGGGTTTCTATAGTTTTGATGTTTCCATGTGAGCAGGCGACGGCCTTGAGTAGCCGATGTGCTTTTTGAAACTCAGAAGCCGATGTGGGTGATGGATGGTGATGGGTGTTCAGTCTTCACGGGTTGTTCAGGGTTGCTCGCATACTGCTCATGTGCTCGCACAGGTGTGAGTCGAAGTTGGGAATGCGATCAAAGACCATTGATGTGTTGAAGAGTTGCCAACTACAGTTAAGCCAACGCTATCGAGAAAGTTGCCCAGCTCTGACCCATCCAAAACTGATTTGCCATCGTTCCCACCAGAGGGACAACGCGCTATATGTTTGACGCGCTGCTTTTATGTTTGAAGCCTGAATCTCCTGGAGGCAGCTAGCAGTATGAGGAGCCCCCTGATAGTCAAACGACAAGGAAAACCATTTATCAATTCGCAGTTCATGCAGCCTTTGGAGCTTCATCGCTTGAAGTTATTGGACAGGGCAGTGTGTGTCTTTGCCTGCCCTGTCTGCCGGCGGTCCAGCCGTAGAACCCTTGGGTCCCGATTTTGATACTTTATCAAGAGTGGAGGCGCTCCCAATGTGACCTGCTCAAGCAGTGAGACGCTCCGAAGGGGACCGGGGACCAAAGAAGCCACTGCGAAGCCACAGCGCAGCCGTTGGCCAGGGCAGAGCGAAGGGGTGAATTGATTTTGGCCAGTGCGAGCTGGTGCAGAGCTCTAGCCGTTTGATTCCAGATGATACAACTGCAGTATGCACATAGGTTTCTTCCAAAAGGAAAGGGCCAGCCACTTTCTTTCAGTATCAATGTGCTTCTGTTGTATGTAGAGACCCCCCCCAGATGAAACAGCGAAAGCTCCCCCAACTCATGTGTGAGACCCTTGTACCCCAAATTCAAGACTCTTGCTAGCTCTGTCCGTCACCATTTGGTTGGCATTTTTTCCCTATCGGCTGTGGCATATTCACGTAGACAACTTCCCCTCGCAGACAGCCCTGCACTGGCTGCAGGAATGGCTCCAAATGCAGAAGGACTGGCAAAAGAACAAAGTCGAAGCCCGTCAGCACCTTGAGATGCCCGCAGAATCCTGCACATCTTTGGGCGCCTGTCTGTTCCTGTGTGACGACAAAGAGGGGGAGGGTTTGGGCATTTCTTCGGCCATTTGGTTGGGAAGCTTTCCCTGTAGAATCCTTTACACCCTTTTTGGAACTGCGTGGCTTGCTGACCGAGGAAAGGCGAGCGGAAAAGTTGCAGGAGCTTCTAGGCCGCACCCCTTTCCTCCTGCAACTTCATGGCCTCCACTCCTGAAGAAACTTCAGAGACCTACATCATCAATCACACAAGTAAGCAGCTGCAAGACAAATGAAGCACTTTTGCCCCATCGTTGGTTGGGACCACCCAATCGCCCTAACACATCCTCAAGAACACGCGAACACCGCGGGGTGAGCTGGTTCTCATTCCTCACCCAGGAAGCTGGATGAGGAAGCCCTCTATGTGCAGGAGAACACCGTGCACCGCAACAAAACACAGGCGATGCCCAAGCTTGCGGGGCCTCATTCCGACTTCGGTGGGACCCAACTCGTTGGAGACGGCCCTTCCGTCGGCCAATGGGCTTCCAACAGCCATTCAAGATCCTGTCTACGGCCCAAGGGGGCCCCCTTCGGTCTTTCTATCGCTGGCAGGTTGACTCCTCTGTGGTCTGCCAGAGGCTCTATGCCCAGCACCATCGGCAGCAGGAGATGTTTCCACTCAAGGTCGGTTCAAGATTGGTTGGTACTAGTACTGTGCTGAGTGCTGGTTCACTATAGTAGCAAAGAGGCCAGGTGTTCAGCACAGTAGGTCCAAATACCCGACTTGATCTTGGGTCAGGGTCGATTGACTCTAAAAAGATTCCCTGTGCTTGAGCCGCATAGCCTACTTTTTCAGATGGTTCAAGAACTCAATCGGCAGGCACAGGCCTGAGTGGGGTTGAGGAATCGGCCCAAATCAGTTCATGAGTGAGAGCTTGGTTTTGGAATGCCCCTCGCGTTGTAGGAGCGCCAGCGGAAGCGGCTGATGGAGCGCAGGGCCACATGGCACAAGAAGACCATGCACTACTGGTACAAGTGAAAGATAGAGAAAAATAAAGAAGGTACCAGGTAGAATATGATACCTTGAACCTTTGCTCGGCGCAGGGTGTTCACGGGTGCCAAATCTTCAGCGCTGGAACGAATTTGTCAACAGGTGAGAATTTCCCAAAGCAGGACTTGTAATGAGACAATTGCGGGCCTGGTCTGCATTCTTTGGAAGATGAAGGAACCAAAGCATGCAACGTTTGTGAATACCTCTCCTGCTCCGAAAAAGTGACCCACAACTTGATCACCAGAGAATGCACCCTTGCAAAGTAGCAATCAACAGCTTTGCATCTCTCTTCCACTTTGTAAGCCCCTGATTCAATGTGAGAAGATGAGGCTGAAGCGCAAGATGACATGCCGCGCGACTGCACTTGCTCAAGCGACGCTAGATGACACTGTCACTCGTGCTGACTGCACGACTCGGACAGGGTGGTCATCTACCGTGGCGGGATGGTCACCGTTCGTGGGAGTTTCCCTCTCGCTCAGCCGATTTCGGGGGGCAGCTGTCAGCACCGCTCATCAGGCTCCGCAGGCTCCGTGCGATCGCCGTTTTCCGCGGGTCGCCCTGAGGAACGCGCTGCACCGGAAGCTGGACAAGTCACCGGCAGCTCGGCAGCTCTGGGCGAAGCAACCGAGAAAAGGGGGATGAAGCAAGGGTCGCGCTGTCTGCCTAAAGCGCGAAGAGGTGTCATGTGTCCAACTCAAACCCAAACCAATCAGTTTATCTAGTTTTGTCCGTGTTTTGTTTGGTTTCGGGCTTGGCGGCCGGGAGAATCTTGGGTCCAAGCTCCAAGACTCCAAGCTGGTCTGCCGGAGGGTCCAGGATGCTTTTGAACTCACTGCAGATCTTTTTGCAGGTAGACCAGGTAGACGATTATACAACCTTCCAGCCCAAAAAAGGGTCAATGGTGGAAAGTCTGCAGATTGCCTTACGTTTCTTAGTGTTTCTTATTGTGCTTTAGTTTAAGAAACGCAGACTTCAGCCTGTGTTGCGATGATGCCAAACAGCAGTCTCCTTCAGCACAAAATCTTCGCCACTAACAAGATATGGAGTGGTCACAAATGGTGTGAGAAGGTCCAAACGTACAGGTTTGAGTTTGGCAAAAAAAACTCCTTGTGGCAGTGGGCTTCTTTTTGCACTTCAGCTGTTGGTCTAGCCAGTGGCCTCTGTGGCAGCGGGATAAACATTAAACAAGTGACATTACTTCCTTCTGGAGACCGTCGGCCTTCCAGAGGAACCTCCTTTTGTGTTTGTGACCCCCCTCCTCAGGCTGCCCGGCAGAAGGTGTCTTGGCATGACGGGTTGCATGTTCGAGCATCAGCACTGTGCACTACTTATAAGAGATGGCACTCACTCCAGGTTGAGACTGAAACCATCCTCCTTCTGCGGGTTCTGTCGGGAGGTCTTTTGGCGCATGCCATCGACTGTGAGAGGTCTTTTTAAACTTTGAAGATCTCCTTCACAATGTCAGACTGAGGTGGAACAAGTGGTGAATCGCCTCTACAGCGAAGACAGGGAGTATCGGAGCGCGCGCCAGCAGCAGCGCATGAGACCGGGCAGAGAGAGGGTCGAAACATGAGACTTGTTGCGTGGTGGTCAGGGAGGTGGGTTTGCCTTGCAGAGCTGATAGCCCGGAAGTTCCCGGAAGGGGCCTCCTGGCCGCCTTGTTCAGAAGCCTACTTACATGCATCAGCTCCAGGTGTTTCCTGCTGTTTCCTCCCTGTTTCCACCCGTGCCTGTAAGGAAGCAGAAGCGCATGGCAGAGAAGGCGGAGGACCTCTTGTTGCTCGGCTACAGGAACCTTACAGCTTTGGGGGGTCTTGGCAGGGTTTCCATCAAGAAAACGCAATGGATGGATGTTGATGGTTGACAGGTCCTTCGTTTGCATTCTGAGCCGCCCGTCTCATTGTCATCATTCGGTCGCACTACTTAGACTATGGTGGGGAAAGAACAATGGCCTGCCACAAGGCAGAGGACAGTTTTGTACTTTTTGGTCACCGACTATCGCGGGCTCATTCACATATTACGAAGCAGGCATTTTTTCGGGCAGCATCAGAAAAACAACACCAGGCGGACTTCTGGCAGCTTGGCAGATGGTGGGAGAACCCCCCCCAGTAGTTGTAGCTCGCTGCCAGTCATGAGCACCTGCTTCTTTCTGCACGCCCAGGCTCCAAGCCTTGTCTGTCCACACGCCGCCGACAGGCAGTTGTCATGGTTCGAGCAGAAAGGGGCGGGAGAAGTGCAAGCGACGGACGTTGCAAGCACGCATGGGGGGTTTGTGAGAAGGAACTCGGCCTTCACTGTCACAAGCAGATGTTGTATCTTCAGATTCAGGTTCCATATCCGTTTTTGAGTGATTGGGTGCACTGCTGAATCCGGTGGAGTGGAGCATGGATCCTGAATTGCTGAAAGTGGCGTGCTACTGCTACTCGTTTCCATCCACGGCTCCACGACCCAAAGACTTCCAACGCTTCACCGTGCGCACGGCTCGCCGTGCGCCTGCTCTTCAGGGGAGGCACAGCTCTTCCAAAACGACCCCGCGAGTCTGCAAATGTGCAAGGACGATAGGGTCCATGGGGGTGGTGAAAGGTGACGCCAGGGGTGGGATATTTCCGGTGAAAGGGATGGGGTCCATTGGGGATCCTGCTGAGTTGGATGGGTTTGTGTTTTGTTGTGAACCACCCCTGACTTTGCCATACCTAGGCTTACCGAACGGGGGATTCCTTCGGATTTTGGAGCCAAGGTGGCAAGTGCGCGAGTGCACAACAGAGCACCATTTCCAGTGTCACCCAGACACACCATCTAGAGTCTCGTCTCTAGGTCCCCCACAATCCAAATCGGTGGCAGGAGTTGGCCTTGCTCAAGGCCCAGGTCCAAGAGCTGCAGAGCCGGACCTTGTAGCTCGGCTTTCAGGATACATGAGGGGGGCGGCCGAAAAGCCACCAGGTTGCAGTGGAGAGAGGGGCCCATCTCAGTTGCTCAAGGGTAGGGTGAGCCGGCTTGGCTCTTGGCAGCGAGCGTCGGGCTTTCGCGCAGTGAAGGCGAGCTGGGTGATGAGTTGTAGGATCCGTGGATCCGTCGCCAAAAGAAAGTCCAAGATGCCTTTGGCCCCTTTGGATCCCATGTTCCTCGGCCTCCTTGATATAGGATTGGTTTTCGAAGGTTTGTGTGCCAGGTGTGAATCGGCTTCTTGCCACAGAACATGTTCAAAACTCGAGCGAGTGGGAGAATAAACATATGAAGAAGACTAATTATAGATGTACTTCAATACACTTCTCATTCCTTTTCCAGCTTCATCGCTGCCATTGTGCGGGTTCGGCGCCGCACGCCGCCAGATCGGGTGGACGAACATCCGTCGACCGAAAGATCGGCTCGAGGCGTGCAGATTACGAAGACCTCTCGAAGCACGTCATGAAGACCCTGAAGGAGGAGAAGATGGAGAGGCTTCGTGGAGGGGGGGTGGGCATGCGGGGAGGCGGAGACTCAGAGACTCACGTCCAGGCAAGGAGAAAGCTTAACTATAGGGTGCAGTTCTTTATGTTCGTTTGATGGTGATGATGCGTTTGATGTTGTATATGTGGATTGTGAGTTAGAAGGGGAATGGCCATCAAAAGTGTATATAGATGATCACGGTGTCGTTTCGACACATTTCCACAAAGAGTTTGTCAATTCTCCCTGTCAACATCCGATTTGTTTTGCTGGCACCTTGACTAAGAGTGAGACGATGGATGAGCCAAGACGGGCCAAGACTCAAAGCCCCAAGTGCTGCTCAAGTCCTCCAACCGACCTCACCGGCCTCCCCCCGAACACACCCAGCACCTCACTGCAAAACCTCGGAGAACCTCATGTGTCAGCGGAACTCACAGCTTTTCTCGTGCTCAGTCCTCCGGCCTCTCCGGTGAGAACCAGGCGCATGAGTTTGATGAGCTAGGGCCCAGCTAGGGTGTGCCATGGTGCGTCATGAGAGGCGACAAGCCCTGGCTTTAGGGTTGTTAAATAAGCAGTCATCAACAAAGAAACGAGATATAACCTATACCCCCCCACTTCCAGGAAACACTGGGTTAAGTTGGCCTCGAAGCTCCGAGCCATTCAGTTTTGCAGTCCTCAAGTGTTCGATCCAGACTTTCAGAAGATCTCAGAGGTCTTGTTTTGGTGGTCCACCTGTCCAACTGAACTTCGACACCGGCCTGCGGCAAAGGCCTCCAAGCCGCGCAACGAGCCGGCCCCCGAGCCGGGCGCTGAGCCGCGCACCCAGCCAGGTGCGTGGCCGAAGTGAAAGTGGTGTTCAATACGGTCCAAGTGGTCGGCGACTTGGTGGACCGAAAGATGGGGATTTGAGTGAGATGTGTTTATAACATTTTATAACCATGGATTAGGGTGGCACCAGAGGGTGCGCAAAAGACCCAGACTCGTCCGTTGGGCTGGCCTTTCTTCTCTTCTCGCCAGGGGAGCTCCCCGCGGGCGCGGGCGAAGTCACCTCCGAAAGCACCGGCGAGAGGTCCTGCAGGCGCGAAGACTTGTGGGGCCAAGGGACCTGGGTGATCCACCTGGGTGTAGTAGACGAGAGATGACGGTTGCAAGCGAAGGCGTGCTAATCTTGGCGAGAGGGACCCCATGTTGCCCCCCCCGTGCAGCCTGCCAAAGAACAAGCTTCCACCGTTGCCAGGAGACACGCCAGGGCGCCCCAGTGTTTCTCTTCATTGAGCTCGTTTGGATGGATCTCTTTTTTTTTGGTGGGGGAAGCTTCCGAGAACTGGAACCGGTGCTCCGAGTTGGACAAGGAAGCAGGTGAGAATGAGTCTGGCCCAGGCGAAAAGGGCGAAGCACGATTCGAGATTCAAGCGAGGATTCCTACTTGTTCACCGGACGAAGCAAGGATCTCGCGTCTTCGTCTTCCCAAAACTTGCCGTCCGGCAGTGTCCGGACTTTCTTTAAAGGAACCGCCCACAACCGCAAGCAGCCCACAAACACAGAAACGGACATGGGGTCGGTCTCTCTCTCTCTCTCTGTCTCTCTCCCCTCCCTTCTCCCCCTGTTCTTCCCGCTTCTCGCTGAGTCCTCAGAGCCGGCCTCGCGCACCGGCGGGGCAGACACCCTCGCCCAGGCAGGGGCCTTGTGATGAACGGGTCGGATGGGGAGGAGGGCTGCTTTTTTAAGCATGACAGGGCAAACCTGATTGAAAGACCTACATGAATCCACATGATATCAGTGGATACGCATGATACGCGTTAACAGATTTACATAATAGAGAGCATAATAGATTTTTAATTGATTGATAGATAGACTGTTTGTACGTAAGCACAAGATCCACATCCCCCTTCCCAACCTAGAGACATCTAGAGACCAAGGTGTCATCTAGTGCAAAATGATGCTAAATGGATCAGTTTTATTCACGAACAATTCTCTGCCCGAAAGCTCCGCCATCTCAGCTCCACCAGCCCCGACTTCGAGGCCCAAGCCTCGAGCCGTCGCGCCGAAGGGGGCGCCGAAGGCGGCGCCGAAGGCTGTGCCCAGGCGGGTCGGATGGCTCGTCCGGCTTGCCGTTCTGCGCCCCGGCCATTTCGGCCCGTTCTTGAGAGATCTTAACATAGGATATAGATGGATATATTTACTTTGGTCTTAAAACCCAGGATTTTGGGTGAATCCGTTTGGGACGAAGAAAAGAGCAGTGCAGCCGCCTTGGGTGATGGGACTTCATGTGGACAGGTCCGAGGCCAAGGCGCCAAGTGGGAAGCCCAGGAGGCAGTGGAGTGGAGCACAGCTACTGTAGCGCTCAAGCTGAGGTCCCGTGCATTCACTGTTCATCAGTTCCGACCACTGCTAGATGTTTCAGTGACCACGAAAAGACCATAAAACCCATGCGCCAGCCGGGCACAGGGGGTTCCTTATCGACGGAAAACAGGGCCGGGACGGGTCATCCGCAGTTTGTGCTCAGGACCGGCCAGCCCGAAGAAGCCACAAGGCCTTGGGAGGGCTGGGAAGTGTGAAGCCAGCGGTCCGCATGCAAGCCTAGCTTCGTTAATGTCTCCAGACCATGAAGACTCTGACCGTCTTATGTTAGTTCTTATGTTATATCATGTTATATCAGGAAAAGCCCCGGCTGCACCATGCTCGTGCACGAAAGAGCCGTTGTGTTTGGTCAAAGGTATCATCATGCGGCAACAGCCTCAATCCCGGAAATGCCATGCCCAAACACACGCGCACATGGACCTAACCGCCTTCCAGGGCGCCAGACGCCTTCCAGAGCGAGTCCAGAAAGGGAAAGGCCTCCAAGGAACCAGGCTGGAGTGGTTGGTTCAGGAAGGTTCGTTTACTCTGGGATTTTCAGGTGTGAGTGTCGGGCTCGGGTGTCGCCGCGTCGCCCGCAGAAGTTCTTTCCGTGTGGCGCAAGCCTGCACTGCAAGCATCCGTCCATATAATTGCATGGATTGGACGGATGTTTGAATAGTTGGAAGTATAGCACAATCCATACTAGCTATCCATACTGTATTAATCCATACATGATACATGCAAGTATGTTTCAATAGTTGCATAGATTGGTGCATCTAATTAAGCACTGAAAGCTGAAGAAAAGCATCTAATTAAAGGCTCCAGGATCTTCACAGACAGACGGTTTTTCTGGGTCACGAAGCTCTCAAGCTTGGGAGCTTCGGAGCTACCATCGGTCCAAGCCGGAACCCCTCTTTCAAAAGGTAATTTACATATTTCATTTGATTTCAACAGCTGTTCCACTTGGCCAAGTAAAGTCCACTGCTTCACCCCCATCGAAAAACCCGTTCGGACACCGACGGCGCCGTGCCGAACGCCTGCTCCGTGCAGGAGACGTCTCCCTCGGCGTCGCGCTCCTCCAGGCTGGGGCCGCGGGGGTGCGACTCCGGGAGGATGTTTTGGAACGCGTTTGGGAGCCGCACAAAAGTACTGCCGGCCCCAAAATTCATGACCTGAGCAGCTCCTGAGAAGGAAGAAATTCTGTGAATCATGAGTGGGGATATAGGGGCAGTCTGTTTGATTTATGGCCATAACATGTTAAGTGTTCATTATACAAGCAAAATTAAAATAGCACCAGATGTTGAAGGGTCGGAACCCAACTTGGACTTTGTGTTGCACTTTTCATTGCTTTCTTGGGGCACTGTTTGACGTTTGTTTTCTTGAAGGGTCAGACTTCAAGCCTCAAGAAAGAACACGCATTTCGCCAAAATGAGAGGCAGAGGCCATCAGATAGCTCCGGATCCTCGATGTCGTTTGCTGACCATGTGTGCTTTGGATGCATGTAAGAATAGGGGGCCGTACTGAGTTGATAAACTTGGGGACGTCAGTGCCTGGACTCTGGACTATATCTGTGTGCCAGCCTGCCAGCAACCTAACTGTCCCTGGGTCCCCAGTACAACCGGGTATTGTAAGAGCAATGAATACATCTCCCACAGCTGGTCGCAACCAGTGGAGACACATTTCAACATGTTATCAGCTCTTCCTTCCAGCCTGTAGAGGAAGGTCTTCTGGCGGAAACTGTTGGTGTGACATGGACCCCCCGAGGTTGCATGTAGCAGCTGTTCGCATGGGCATGAGAGGATATGGGAGATGGGACACATCTGGTACCCAGTCATTTTCATATAGATCAATTGACGGCCCTCAGGTAGAAGCACGTTATACAACTCCACTATCCCACATTTGCCAATTTGTGCCCACTCCAAACCATCATGGAAGTGGACAACCACCTGTAGAGCAACATGGTCTGATGAGTGTAGCCCTCAAGTCGACCGAGAACGTCCACACGGGCGGCCCCACGAGACGTGCTCCGCCGAGGCGCGCGGCGCAGGAGAGCGACCAGAGCGACAGCCGCAAGAGCAGCCCTGCACAAGTACGGCCGCCACAGAGGCGTGCGGCATCGCGGGGCGGTTGGGCGCTTGGAATGGAACTTCATTGAGATGAACATTTGGCCAGATGGGATCACTTTGCTGCTAGGTCCGGGACTGTATCATGAGGTTGTTACTTCAAGCAGAATACAGTTCATGTGCCGAATATGAATGAATATAAACCGTACGCCGTATGACTTTATGGTTATCAGATGTTATCAGTTATCAACATGTTATCGCTTAGATACCCACCCGGAAGACATTGAGAGACCTTGATTTCTGGCTGCTTTTGGTCCTCCCTTGGCCGTTTTGGATGGACACCAGGCTCAGCCGCCCCTCCTCCGACGATGAGCCGGACACTCCCAGGTACTCGGCTCAGTGCCTATGCGCCGGTTCCGTCTCGTTTTGCGCGGTGAGGAACACATCGTTTTATCCTTCCAAGTGCTGATGTCCCAGCAGGAGCTGCTGCTATCATTTGCTATCTACCCCTCCTAGTCTGAGTTGTGGCCTTTAGTTCAAGATTTCTAAAGGCGACACCCATCTCTTCTCCTCTTTCTCCTCCCTTGTCATCCTTTTCCTCCCCTCGTCTACAAAACTAGGGTCAGTGCCGCTGTCTTGACGGCTTAAGCCTTGCTTGATCCAGTCCTGAGAGCACTCCTGCAGAGGCCGGCCTCCCGTAGGGACACCGACGCCAGCGGCGACCTGGCCGCGCGCGAGGCGCGGTTTTTCCGCGGAAACGGCAGAGGCGCGATCATCTTGTGTCCACCTCCCAACAGGCATAGCTGCTTTGAGTTCGAGCATGGTGGGTGGCCATTGTGAAGCCATGTGAGGATTGGATCCACTCTTTTGGTTGGGGTTCGCCCCCCCGCAATTTGTTCAGAATGGAAAAGAGGAAGGGGGGGGCCATCTCGCTTGACCATTCCCATGGGTTGGTCAAATCACCAGTGATTTTTGTCCATCACTCATGGGTGGAGCTGCTAGGTGGCCCTCATTCGGGAACCATTGGAATGCTTTCCGACCTGCCTTCGCAATCTTCACAGGAGTTGGCGGCCACCAAAATCCAAAGTCGTGTGCGAGGAAAGCAAGCGAGGCATTCCATTCACGCCGGTGGTCATTCTTGGGGTTTTGAAGACGGAGGAAGTGGATCTTAATTCAGTCGTCATCGTGTGCATGGGTGGGTGTGGAGCTGGGCTTGTTCCATCCTGTTCGAACAAATGCTGAGGGAGGGGGGTACACGAGATAACCTTAGCCAGGACAAATCTAAAGTAATTAAGCACTGACACGCGCAAACAACATGCATAACTTGTAACTATACAATTTATACCTCTAGGGCTGAAATCAGTGACAGAACAAGATGGCTTGAGATGGTTTGATGTGCTGGAGGTGAGTTGACATTTTTTTCTTGGTGCAATTTTTCGTAAGTTGACGCAGGGTTCGAGGCTCTTTTTTGTTATGGACATACTGAGAATTCTTTATGTAAAGGTATACACTCTTGATTCACCTTCCCAAAACGCCCTCTCTGGTATCAGGCAAAAAGTCCAAAGGAAGCGGGCAGGTTCTGGCAGACGAACATCAAAAGAT
>CAXAMN010000003.1:571340-610916 GCA_963970005.1 Durusdinium trenchii | reverse complement strand
CATTGCACATGCTTCACACGAGGTGCCTCATCTGGTGGAGGTCTCTTTGGGGCTTCATCGAGCAGCTCTGGCACAAGCACCTTTGCCGGGAGTCAGTAGCCAAGAAGTTTCAACATGTGCTGAGCAAATGGCAGAGCATTGAGCATCGAGATTGTGTGACGTTGTCAGAGCTTCGTGCGCTGGCCCCGTATTTGCTTTCCAGATGTCATTGACAAGGTGCTTCGTCTGGTGGAGGTCCCCTTGGAACTGCATCAAGCAGCTCTGGTGTCAGCCCGTTCGGTGGAAGTGACCGGCTCAGAGAAAGGAACATGCACGTGGCCGACTGACAGTAGTGGCAGCTCATTAGCTCCCTGGCTTGCTTCGCACAAGGTGCCCCATCTGGTGGAAGTCTCTTCGGGGGCTCATCCCATGGCTCCACTGCAAGCCCTTTTGGTGGAAGTCCCCCGCTCAAAGAGTTGGAGAAGTGCGAAGGTGTCAGCTTTCATGGCAGCACACTTCAACAACAGATCAGCAGCCGAACATGCTTGTGGCATCTTGGTGCAAGGTGCTGCATCCAGCGGAGGTGCCTTCAATTCTCTTTTAGTGTACTGGAAGGTTGCTTCATGAACACCTCAAAGATCCCCGAAGTATGAATTAATGTTCCTCCAGCTTTGGTAGTTTGCGTCCGATTTCTGACCAAGCGCCTCTGGCCCCTGACCCAGCGCCTTGTGTTCCATCCATCCAGCTTCAGCACTAGACCAGGTGCACGTGAGCCGATGGTGTTCAGACGGGCCCATGAGTGGATTTGGCAGTTCATGTGGCCGACGGGGCGACTTTAACGGTGCAGATTCGCAGGTTCAAGCGCTTCGAGCCTCTTCGGTCGTGGCCTTGAGACTGGGTGGGCGTCCGGGATGGATGAGGTCGGCAGGATTTCCAGGATCGAGGGCAAAGCGCACAGTTTGATGGGATTCGCCTTTAACCTACGTGCATGATGCACGTGTGGACTTTTGGGAGGGAAGCGGCTAACATGATTGACTCCCCAGCACTCCTACCATGCCCCATCACATCCCCGGAATTTTCAGAGGAAGGATCCACAAGGCCCGAATCTAGACAGCAAACATCAGCAACCTATCTGGACAGCATGCTCCCCACCAAACTGACTGGTGCATGGGACGGAACGAAGGAATGATTCCCCAAAAGTCCCGATTTTTCGGCCCCTTTCAATTTGGATCAAGTTCTCGTTCCGTGCGCATGGGGGGCCAGTCACCCGAAAGAGACCATTTTCCGGCCAATACCCCCTGACAATTGGTCCTCAAAGGTGTTCCGGTCGATTCCCGGGCTTGGTCGTCTGAGCGCCTTCCATTTGGAGGAGGCGCTTTATCGGGCGGTGCCGGAGTTTGTCGTTTTCTCCCCTGCATAGAGTTTCTTTGGGTTGAGCTTCTCGCAGGAACAGCTGGCTCAAGTCCTAAGTGAAGTGGCACCCAATCGCTTCAACACGACATATATATATATATATACTCTCGACTAGTGACAAAGGAGTTGTAAAACGTATGGTGGGTTTTACAACTCCTTTGTCATGGGTCTTAAAGCATTTTTGAGCAATGTACACAACTCCTATGTCATGGACTTTAAAGTAGAGAAACACGTCAAAACATTGTCACACAAGAATAGCTTTAAAAAAACAGAAAGCTGCCGGAAAAGATGAATAAATGACGTGAGATAGGAGTCGTAAGTACCAGGAGGCATGATGAAACATGATGAGCAGGCCGATTCTTATGTCATTTGTTCTGTGTGCATCAATTCCCCTCCCTCCCTGAAAAAAATAAATAAAATGCTTGATCATCAGCTGGCGACAATTCCCAAGTCATGAGGCTTGAATCAGCAACTCTGCAATTTTTGTGTTCCCAATGACTTAGGAGTAGTGGGCCACAACTACTATGTCACTGGCCCACACAAGTCCTAAGTCACCGTTCGGTAGTATATATATATATATATATATAGAGGTTATTATAGGTTCATATCTAGTTTAGCGCGCCTGTGCGGCCAAAGACAGAGCCCAGATGAGCCCAGGTAGCCCAGATGCCTTTCGCTCGACTTTTCCGCGGGGTTTTGCGCAAAACCGTCCAAAAACCCTTGGCGCCCGGTGGTGAGGTGGACTTGGAGAGAGCCTGTCAGGAGCGTTTGGAGGGAGCCCGGAGCTCAAAGCGCAGCGTGGCAGGGCTTCCAGGTGGACGTGGAAGAAACGCCTTTGGTTGAACAAAGGATTTTCGGACAGCTTGGCAACTAATACTAAAGTCGAGGGGTGGAGGCAAGTCGCAGGGTGTAGTGTGTGCCTTTACTTACCTCTACTAGTGCAGTGCCACACACGAATTCTGGAAGAGTGCACTTATCAGCCAGCCAACCCTGCAGGCCAGAGAAAGGCTCAGCATAGCTCAGCATCTCCTCAAAGTATTCTCCTTTCTTGCATGTTTTGCAACTTCACCTGATCAGGCTCTTCCAGCTCTGCAGGCCTCTTTGGCTCGGGCGCCTTAGCGGATGGAGAGTTGTTTGTGTTTTAAAGGTGGCTTCATCCGAACGTGCGCGTGGCACCCTGAAAGCTTCGAAGGACGCAGTATACGCAATATACGCCAGCTTTCCGTCGCCTTGTGATTGTTCAGGTGGGTCCACGGGCGGATCTTTGTCTGGCGCATTTGGAAGACTGGGGAACCCAGAATTGCCCAGACCACGGCCATTTGGGCAAGAGAGCACATCTCGACTCAAAGTCAAGTGTGGTTGACCTTCACTCAGGCTCTTCCAGCTCTACAGGCCTCTTTGGCTTGGGCGCCCTAGCGGATGCTGGGAGCGGTGTTCCGGGTGTTCTTGGAGCGAAATTGCTCCTCCTACACCTCACAGAAATAGAAGTATCGAGTCCAAGTCCAAGTATATGATAACATATGTATGATGCTCGTTTCGTGGTGATGTCCTTCCATTCCAAAGGTCAGGTCTGGTATTTACATGTATTTACCTCATAGATGTGTCACTTTCAACTGTCTTACTGTCTGGATTTCCCGCGAGTGGGACCGTGGCTCAGGTGGCTCAGGTGGCTCCGGATCGGTGGCTTCGTTCGGGAGTGAGGGGCTCGGAGACGGGGTTAGGGGCAGTTAGGAGGGGTTAGGGGGGGGTTAGGGGCCCTAACCCCTAAGGAAGAGCAGAGGAATGGGCTGAAAGTGAGTGCGGGCTGGCACTTGCCAGTTTCACGTGCTGATGGCAAAGGTTTGTCACGGCTCGACGAGTTTTAGGTGTGCGTTTGAAGTTGTTCGCCTGGGCCACTGACTCCTCGCTTGCCTCGGTCGCTCGCTTGCGCGCTGTTGTTTCACGCTAGGATGTCGTATACATGTCTCACTTTACTACCGTTTGGCTCAAGGAAAACCAGGTGCGACTTGTTGGTAGTTATCGGTCGTTTACCTGTATCTACAGGTTATCAGCCGTATCGCCATAAGTGCGGTACGTGCTTTCTACTGGCTGTGGTCTTACCCCACCCTAGGTAGTGCACTATCTAGAGGCCATGGCTGATGATGATGGTTCCCGTGGTGACCGCTCACGATCAGGCTACGTTCCTACTTCGCCTGCGATGTCCAGTTCACCTGCTGCTGATCTCCCTGTTGTTCCGCTGGAGTTGCGTGTACCAGTTGTGCCACCAACGTTCAGTGCACAGGGGGACCTGTTGCCTAGTGGTCAAGCACCATCGCCGTTTCAACCTGAGTTTTCTCCTGTGATGAATGTCCAGAACGTTGATGCGAGACAGATCCATCAACAAGCAGTCTTCGTCAATGAGGACAGGTCAGCACAGGTAGCTCAGATCGCAGAGTTGCGGCATCAGGCCATTTTGGCCGAGCACGGGCAACAAGTAGCTGAGGAGGCTAGGCATTTTAGAGACGTAGTGGAGAACCAAGCTAAAGTGGCTGTCCAGGAGTCTAGGGAACAGACTGAGGCTTTAGCCAATCAACGATTGAGTGACATGAACCAAGCCCATCAAAATCAAAATCTTCAAGAACAACGGGCTTACCTAGATCGCCTTTCGCTCGAACGACACACCGTCGTTGAGAACGAACGCGCCTCTGCCAAGCAAAGAGAGGATGCACTTCGGTCAGAGTTAGCAGAACAGAGTCGAATCATCAAGGAGTTGAGGGAGAGGTTTGACAACGCCTCGGGGAACCGAGTGCCTGCACCATCAGTGCAGCCACCTGGGTCTAAGGTGTCCCCAGCTTTGCCTCCAGCGAGCCTTCGCACTCAGTTGGAGAAGCCCGGGATCGAAGGCGGTGATGAGCCTCATCCATCCGATGCTGATGAAGAGGGTGGTGACAAATCAAAGAAAGACAAGAAGAAGAAAGGTAAGGATAAGAAGAAAGAGAAGAGCCCTAAGAGGGGCCGCTCGAGGGAGCGCAGAAAGAAACGCTCTCCTTCCCCATCACCATCGTCGCCAAGTTCATCAGGAGGGAGTGATGACTCAAATGACTCAAGCTCTGAATCATCGCGTCTTGCACGCATCATTCGCAAAGAGTTGAAGAAGCAGCAAAGGAAGTCGAAAGACAAGGATCATGAGAGTAAAGCCAAAGAAGCTGACAAAATTCTCATTCCCAAGTTCCCCACGCCTGAGAAGTACAGAGACTGGAAGATCAAGGTGAGGGACAATATTGCTGCAGCTTCAGCGAAGCCGGATGAAGCAAGATCTTGGGTTGGGAAAGTATACAAAGATTCCCAAACCATTGACGCCTTGGATGATTCAGAGGGATTTGCAACCCTCGACGCAAAGCTTCTTGCAAGCTTAACAAATTGCGCTGAGGGGGACCTCGGTCGGCAGATTGCTACATTCAAGGAGCTGCGTGCTCGAGAAGACAAGAACGTGAAGGGTAGACACTTGCTCCTTCGGTTCCACGAGTATTTTGCCACAAGCATAAAGCATGGAGCAATCTACGGGCTCGAAGACCTCATGTCCGTCAAAATGGTCAACGATGACCTCAAAGGCTTTATAAATAAATGGGATAGCGTTCTTGCCGGAATGAAAAAGGAACCGGAAAACAGTGTTCTGGAAGCCTATTTTCACCTGGCAGTGAAGCGTTTCAAGCCGCTTGAGCATGACTTGGCCTTGTACGACCGTGCAGCCGATGGAAGCAAAGAAAGAACATATGACTTCCTGATCACTGCTGCCCGGGCCTACCTCGAACGGAAGAGATTGGAAAAGATGCGCGACGCCACGAAGCGCTCGCTCGGGTCCAAAGACACAACCATGCCAGCTCCGGAGGAGAAGAAAGGCGTCTGCTACGAGTTCCAAAAGACCGGAAAATGCAAGCGCGGATCATCATGTCCTTACAAGCACGAAAAAGGCCGCGAGAAAAGCAAAGGAAAGGGAAAGGGCAAGGATCGCAGCCAATCTCGGTCAAGATCGCTGACACCAGGATCACGCAAGGAGACTTGCAAGTTTTGGAAGGCAGGTCATTGCCACCGAGGAAAAGACTGCGCATTCCAACACCCTGAAAAGACTGTCCCTGCGAAGAAAGAGGACAAAAAGAAGAAGAAGAAGAAAGACAAGAAACCTCGCAAGCGAAGCAGCTCACGAGGATCATCAGGCTCCGAAAACTCAACTGGCTCTGAGAGTCAGAGGAGAAAAGGTGGGAAGTCTTCTTCTTCCAATGCACCGGCAGCGGTATGCCTCCTTCGAGCAGTGGTCATGGCCGCAGTGGTCTCTCAGGGATCCTCCGTCCTCATCACTCGCCCGCTGGGAAGCGTGGCCATGCCAGTCCTTTCCGCATCAAACACTATGTGCACCGATTTTGACAACACAGAAAACATTGACAGTTTTGTTACGCAAAGAGTTCGTTTTGACGATCAACCAAACGTTTTCAATCATGCTGTTGAGTCTTCTTCCAGTTGGAGATCCGTTCAACCCCGGAGTAAGAAGAAACGAAGACCCTTTACACCAGGTCGACCGGAGCATGCTGAGGCAGTTCGTGTCGCCACTGAGGACGCATCCATTGCAGCATCACACCTTCAGAATGCTGTCAGGAACGAGCTGTTGTCCTTGCCGGCAGAATGTTCGTACCTGTGCAACTCTGATATAGGTTGCATCAAGTGTTTTGAGAGGAGGTCATGTCCAACAGTGCCAGCCACTGAGATTGCATGGATTGCAGATACTGGCAGCGCACACGATCTTGTATCTAGACACATGCTACATTCGGATGAAGTGTCACAATCGTCCAAACCGGTCAGTCTTCTTACTGCCAACGGAGTCTTTCAAGCCACTGACCAAGCCAGAGTCAATGTTCCCGTGTTGGGAACTGATATCAACCCTTATGTCTTGGAAGATAGCCCAGCCGTCGTATCGGTAGGACAACGCTGCATCGACGCAGGATGGAGCTTCCATTGGCCCGCTTACAGTAGGCCGTACTTCAAGAAACCAGACGGAACCAAAGTCAAGCTTGAAGTAGAGGATTATGTTCCATACTTGCCATCAACCACCGGTGTTGCAATGTCCGCCATAGGTCAACCTTACGGTACGAACGATCGGTCAAGGGGGCTGCGACCAATGATCCCTCTGCCCGCGTCACCGGCTGAAGAGGCAATTGAAGTCCAGGACGATGAGGACAACCCCATTGGCGAGGATCCCGTTGAAGATGATCCCGAGCCGGTGGATGAAAGGTTGGTGGAGAAGCCGTTGGACCCGAAGAGGGATAGGGGAGAGAGAGCTCTCAAGGAAGAAGCGCAATCCATTCAACATCTGTTGACTCATACCCCAAAGAACCCCTTTTGTCAAGCCTGCTCGAGAGCAAAGATGACCAAACGTCCATCGTATAGCAAGGGTGGTTCAACCCAGGTTGAGGCGGATCATTTCGGGCAACATTTGACTGCTGACCATCTTGTTATTCGTGACGATGAGGAAATGGACATCGATGGGGCTCGCGTCGCATTGGTCGTGAAAGACGTGGCAACGGATTTCAGGTATGTCTATCCGGCCGCACGTCGATCAACGCGTGAATGCATAGCAGCCTTCAAGCATTTTGTCCGTTCGACTGATGATGTAGGAGTATTTTATTCCGACAATTCACCGGAACTCATCGCGACTGCCGAGAGGCTAGGATGGAGGCATCAAACAAGCTTTGCGTACGTCTCTAAGACCAATGCTATGGCTGAGAGATCGATTCGGTCCGTCATCGATGGAACAAGGGTAAACCTAGAGCAAGCTGGCCTACACCATCAATATTGGGCTCACGCTGCCAGGCATGCATGCATGGCAAACAATATCGTCGACACCCGGGAGGGTAGTTCGCCTTGGTCGCTTCGGTTCGGTGAGAAGTTCAAAGGCCCTTTGGTTCCCTTTGGGTTGAGGATTGATTACTGGATCGGCCCCAAGAACAAAGCCAAGTCCTCTCTCAGGTTCGAGCCGACGTCAAACCCAGGGATATTCTTGGGATATGCCGTTCAGTCCAATTTTGTGTGGAGAAAGGAGTTCATGGTTCTACCATTGAAGGATGTCATGGAATCAGACTTCAGTGCGGAGATTCAACCATTAAGAGTCCATCAGATCGCCGTTCCCGACATCGGATTACACTTCCCATGCAAAGGCAGGTACAACATGATAAGAGAAGGTTTGTACCCAGGCATTTCCATTTCGAGCAATCCGCCATCAATTGATGATGTCAAGGCTGCAAACATTGAAGAGCTTGTTGATCAGGAGGTTTTGAAACATGCTGTTGACCAAGAGTATGAACCTGATGAACCACCCGAACTCCCTGACGTGCTAATTGACGATGCACCCATCGCCGCTCGCGGGTCGGGAGACCTTGCCGACGACCCGGGGGGTGAAGAGGTTGAGATGATTGAGGTTCTTGATCCTGTTACGGGTGAAACAACTTTGATCCCCAAAGCCGATTCATCCTACTATGATGCCGGAGGCTACAAGGCAAGAAAGTACAAGGGTTCGTCAAAACCACCCAGCATTCCTCCATTTCTTTGGAAAGCCGCTTCCAAAGCAGAAAGGAAGAAGGCGATTGCAGAGTACGAGCTTGAAGAGGCTCGGAAGCGCCTTCTTGCTGAGAAGAGCAAGCATAAAGCAGCCGTGGCAGAGATTGACGGCAAACTGCGAAATTTCAAGAGCGGAGACATTCCCTCTGAAGCGAAAATGGACGCCACCTGGGAAGGTGTGCCTTTGATGCCGGTTGAACATGAGGAGAAACAGCATTCACATAGAGAAAAAGGAGTTTTGTATGAGCCATGGCTAAACGCACTAGTGGCGAGGCCTGTAGGCCAGAAGGAAATCCGCAACACCCCAGATGCTCAACGCTCCCTCGACGTTGAGTGGGTGAAGCTGGAGTCCAAGCCCGCTTGGCTTTATGATAAGGTCCGTGAATGGGACGAAGTCTCAAACGAAGCAGTCCGTTCAAAAGCCAAGGTCCATGTAGGTAATGTTTTCGAACTCTGTGTTGAGAAAGGCAGTGAGCTTCCGAAAGGAAACCCCCTTAGGAAGTACAAAGGTCGGACGGTGTTCCAGGGGAACAAGGTCAAAGACGAGTCCGACATGGTTGCCCTCTTTTCGGAGCTAGGATCTGCACCTGCGAACATGGAGGCGGGCAAAGCCCTTGACTGCTACGGCAGTGCGCCCGGGAATAAAATCACCCAGGGCGACGGCAAACAAGCCTACACCCAAACCACTTTGAAGGGGAAACCCACATGGATCAGGATCCCGAAATACCGGTGGCCGAAAGCATGGCACGGTAAGTACAAAGATCCTGTCATCCCGCTCGTACTTGCTCTCTATGGTCACCCAGACTCAGGCGGGTTCTGGGAGAGGCACTGCGAGGATTGTCTCGCAAAGGTCGGCTTCAAGGCCGTGCACCCTGAGTGCTGGCCATCGATCTTTTGGCATGACAAATTGTTCCTCTTGTTAGCGGTCTACGTTGATGACTTCAAAATGGCCGGACCTGCGTCCAACCATGCAGAAGGGTGGAAGCTCATTGGCACCCACATCGACATGGATACCCCAG
Source organism: Durusdinium trenchii (assembly GCA_963970005.1). Taxonomy (NCBI): domain Eukaryota; class Dinophyceae; order Suessiales; family Symbiodiniaceae; genus Durusdinium; species Durusdinium trenchii. The sequence goes on along the minus strand of CAXAMN010000003.1, from coordinate 601,920 downwards.
AAGATGTGGGGAGATACTTGGGCTGTGATCATGTTGTCACACATGGCCTCAAGCTGTCCATTGACCATCACCCATTCGCGCATGTTTTCGACCACAAGCTCGAAGATCCTGCTAGTAAGCCAGCGGCTCCCGCACGCCGAACACAGGATTATTGGACTCATTTCCCTGAGCATGGTACCTTTGTGCATCACCACGTTCAGCCTCGAAGACGCTTTGAAATCAGGCCTGCTGGCGTTGAAGGGTTGTTCGATCCTGGAGACCTGAGGTACACGGAATATGTCCCATGCACGGAGGGATCCGCTGCCAAGGACACGGGGGGCGCCGCGTGTGTTTGGCACGACATCAAGGTTGACCGGCAACAGGGATTGCCCTTTTGGTGGACAGGGGAGACCTTCTTCATCGACAGGTGCATTTCCGATCCCAAGATGGCTGTTGCAGCCGTCAAAAAGATGAGGGACAAGAGTCAGGCCAAGAAGGCCGCACGTGCCCAAGGATTCACATTTTTGGATCAACTTGAGGAAGATCAGAGTTGCATGAACAAGCCTGTGACACGGGTCGAATACGACATGCGTGGCTTTCTGAGGCAATGCCTCGAGAAGTATGAGAGTCTCGTCGATCAGCCCGTGAAGTTCAAGACAGTCAACACCCCGTTTCACGACGATAAGATTGCACGACCCATAGGTGATGAGGCAGAACGCCGGGGGGGAACTCCAGGCCATCGCGAGTAGAGTCCTCATGAAAGTGTTGTTTGCAGCACGCATGGCACGTTTCGATTTGCTCAGAGCGACTCAAGGTCTTGCCAGCCGTGTCACCAAGTGGTCAAAAGAGTGTGATGTTGCACTGCATAGGCTAATGTGCTATATCCATTCCACAATCGACGTCGTGCATCAGGTTTCATCGGAGATGATCCCCAACATTGCAAACTGTGGTTATTTGCCGACAGTGACCATGCCGGAGAGCATGATAGTCGATCAACTTCAGGTTGCATTCTGGCCATGGTAGGTCCAAACACCTACTTTCCCCTTACTGCATTTTCGAAAAAGCAAACGGCCACCGCCATGAGTTCGACGGAAGCGGAAGTAATTGCCGCTAACCTGTCGATTCGCACAGTTGGTTTACCTTCCTCCTGTCTTTGGCAGGTCATCCGGCAGGCGGGGGGAGTCAAAAACGCCAATGTGCAAAGCTCGGCCGTGGGGACACGTGCCCGGAACGCGAAAGTCGATGTTTGGGAGTTTGATCCATTGAAAGATCAGGTGATTAGGAGACATGTTGAACCCAGACACACCCTATTTGACCCAAGAGACTGTGACGACTGCCCAGTCGATCATAAGTTCCTGTCAGCCCAAAGGATCACGATTGCGCAATTCAAGGATGGCACCTTTGATGCAGACGTGAGCTGGGATTGGTCCAGCAGGGAAGGACAGAGAGTCATGAAGGGGGAATGGACGGGTATGACTATTTTCCGAGTGCCTGGACCGAATGAAATCGATTATGGTGTTGAATCACGAGAAATTAGGAACGCACTCACTGACTCATGTTACGTTGGTCAAGGTCGGGAAGGTTCCATGGACATTTACCTCATAGGTAAGGGAGCTTTCGAAATCGTGTTTCTGGAAGACAATCAGGCGACCATTAGGATCCTTGAATCAGGCAGATCACCTGCCTTCCGGCACGCAGACAAGACGCAACGACTGAACCTTGCATGGTTAGCTGAACAGTTCCAACGGAAACATTTCACGCTTGTTTATGTTCCATCACTTCTTCAAGCAGCGGACATTTTCACCAAGCCATTCACCAGTACCGAGAAGTGGAATCAACTACTTAAGTTGCTGGGATTGCATGCCGCTTCGTCCATGCCGGCAGGTGCGCCCAAGACCGATGCACCTCACCCGGGGGGACCCGTGGCCGCTGCAACGCCTGGAGCTCACAATCGAGTACTGCTTGAAGTGTGTTGCAGTCCTGAATCTAAACTTGGTGATGTATCTCGCAAGTCCACGTCAGGCTGCATGGTGATTCGTGTCACCAAAGATGATGATGTCCTTGACCCACAAACGCGAAAACGTATCGTCAGACAAGTTTTGTCCAGTATCCGTGAGCTTCCTAAAGGACGACGCTTACTCGTGTGGGCAAGTTTGCCTTGCACTGGTGGCACTCCATGGATTCACGTGAACAAAACAATACCATCAGCAGCGATCAAGGTCGATGAGCATCAACGCGAGTTTAGGAAACTATGGAACGCATTAATTGACCTTGTCAATTCGCTTCGTGCAGCTGATCCGTTTATTGCCATTGAATGGCCTAAGAATTGCGTGTACTGGAAACTCGAATATGTGCTGTCGTTCTGTCAGCGTCATTCGATGAGTCAGGTCACGTTTGACGGGTGCATGATTGGTGTTGTTGATGTACACGGTGTCCCGATAAGGAAGCCTTGGAAGATATGTACCAATTTAGAGCCTATTCTCAAATCGTTTGAAAGCAAGCAATGCAGTGAAGATCATGAGCACGCTGAGGGTCGTGGTGAGTCATTGAAACGCACGGAAACTTACACTTTCCAGATGACGGATATGATTCACCGAGCCTTTGGCGTTGCCGTGACCAATTGACTCAAGCTCGCGCCCGGGGACGGACTGCCTACTTCGATTGTGCCTTCCTTTCCTGATTCGCATTATGACTATGCCTTTCTTTGGATGTGAGACGGATGCCGTGGACTTCTTCCTCAATCATCCTGGGATGTACGTGGCTCCTTCTTCGCAGCCTACTGAGGCAGGAAATGACGGGAACTGGAAAGATTTGTTGAAGCGCACAGCCGTTCTCGCCCACCTTGTTGAGTCGATGCATGATGGACGCGCTCACTTGGATGCTACCTGCGGGGCTGATCCTTTTGACGCCTGTGCCAAGTCACTTGGCCGCATCGACAAAGCGCATCGCGAGTTCTTGGAGTGCAATCCGGCTCGTTTGATGACGCAGCTACCTTGCCCGGGGGGACCCGTGGTCGACTTCATTTTTGCCGGCGACTCGTCAATGGCACTTGTGGATGAAACGGTGGACTCTGAAGGCAAGACCACGCGCGTCAAGCGCAACGTGGGCGAATACTTGAAGGAGGCAGGACCGTCACTCCTGACGGATCGCGCAGGCAGTGTCCAATACAGCCTGCATTGGGGCCGTGGCCTGGAAGCGATCATTGACGGAATCGAGGCTTGTCTTGACAACGGAAGGCGTCGCACACCGGGAGGTGCTGCCCCAGCCGTCATCGTGGTATCATATGCCGGAAATGATGTGTACGGCAACCACGGATTTGTGGGCAACCCTTGGGTGGACACTAACGTGCTCCACCGGAACCCTGCCAAGCAGAGGGCGGCCTATGAGTGGCAGGCAGAGCTGGCACAGAAACATGCCCAGCAGATGAGGCGTTTGGCGGACTTGAGACAGAGGAAAGACGTGGCAGCCCTGATCGTCATCTGCTACTGCGATTCGCAGAGTTATGGACTGCCGGAAGAATACGCCCGTCAAATGTGCCAATCAGCGGATGTCTTCACTCGCCTTGGCGTCACGAATGTGACAGGCACCACCCTGGTTCGATCGTGTCAGCGGTACGACAACTTCCACTGCCACAACACAGAAGAGAACCGGGCGATGTTCGTGAAGTACTACGCAAATGTTGCTCTGTTCGCCTACCACTACTGGGTGCTCGCTGGCGTTGACGTGTTGCGCAAAGATGCCAACCTCTTCGCAAAACCTCGTGGGGAAAAGACCCACCGCCAGCATATGCTTGAGCACATCTGGAAGCGACGCATTGATTCCGGGTACCTCTTTTTGGGTGACTTCGACGAGCACGATGAGCTTCTCCCGGGTCAAAAGCGGCAGACTGCCATCGACCAAAAGAATGGCTGGCTCCTGACGGTCTCTGAGACTACTGAGGTCGCTCACATGGATGATTTTGGGGACCCAGTCTACGCGACAAAGGAGCAGATTGAAGCTGCCAAGCTCTTGCCATTCAATCAGCGACTTTACAATATGCCACGGGGAACCGTTGGTCCGGATTTCTATGACGAGGGTCAGGATGTGCAAGTCCCGGCTGAGCCGTCGAAGGCTGATCAGACAATGCCGGATGCAAGTGTGCCGGAAGTCATCGAGATTGACGACACCTTTGCGCCCAGCGCTGATTCGCCTCCGGGGACGGAAGGTCGAGATGCAAACAACCAGGCTCCCGTGAGCACTCCGGGCATGGAGTTCGTGTCTGTCACCGTTGATATGCCAAAGCACGGTGACACCGAGGTGGACCCTGTGACCATCACGGAAGAAGAGGAGCTCCATGTATCCAATGAACCCATTGCGGATGAAAACTATGTCAATGAACTCCTCAAAGATCACCTTGATTCCGCCATCAAACAGGGCTTTGAAAACAAAGATCAGCCAGATGATGACTCAGATGAAGAGATTGTTTTCAAGGAACCGATCCTCACATCTATGCATGCCGACTCATGTCAGGTCGCGGGTGTCACCTACCAGTTGAGAAAGAAGGAGGATGAAAGCGATGTCATTCGTATCTACATGGCAGAAGAAGACATCCCGCAGCTCACTGGTGAGGCACTCAGAAAGTTCCGCGAGGTTACCACTTTGGGGAACGAGCCCGACCTGGCCAACAAGGCACCACAACCGAGGATCCCGAAGGCGAAAGCATCAGGTGAGCCGGGGGCGCCAAAAGCGCCGCATGAGACGGCAAAGTCAAAGACTAAACCGGCATCACCGAAAGCAAAAGCACGCCCGGCGGGAGCTGAGGCCGATGTTGAAATGAAGCCAACAGAGGAAACTCAGCCCAAAGTACCAAAACGCCCGGCGGGAGCTGTGGCCTCGGATTCGACCCCGACAGCAAAACCAGCTGTCAAAGCCAAGGCCATGCCTAGGGCACCACCGGTGCCTCCCGTTTCGTCGCCTCTTGGGGAAAACGAAGTTGTGGCATTGCAGTCAAGATCGGTTCCGGGTGCGGCCAATTTGGCGAACCTGAACTCGAAACAAGTCTGGATTTCCCGACGTGTCTCGGGCTTGCTCCGAGGATGGGAGCATAGCAGACAATCCTGGCACAAGGTGCAGCCTCCGAGCTTCGATGCTGGGCTGTGGATGGATTTCGGCAAGGTGTACTCGTTCATCAAGCGGAAGTACGATGTCAACCTTACCAACGATGAACTGCTGACGGTCATCACATCCAATCACAGATTCATGCTCGAGGTGAGGATTGCGCCAAAGGGGACTTTGGTCGGTGGAAAATACCAATACACACCTCTTCGGGTCAAAGCGATTCAGAACCATAATGAATGGTCAAACAACAACGTGAAGGATGCACTTCCTGAGCATGAACGCTTTGTCACTCTCGATGAGGAGTATACTTCGGTGGAATACCTGGCCGGCAAATTCCCTCGAGTTCCGCGAGGTGCGCTGGGAAAGGTGAAGGAGGTGGCCCCTACCATCCTCTATCACTACACGCACCGGGCAGCACTGGTTGAGATCATCAACATGGGATTGATTCCCGGCGGCAATCGGACTGGAGCCAGGTTCACATTCTTGACGAAGGAAGATCCGTGGACAATTTCAGGCACTGACTATGCAGCGATGGCGGCGACTCGCCCCATCTGTGTTGCCTTGGATCTCCAGATGATGATTTTGAACGGGCACCGGCTCATTGAAACAACTGCTGGTACAATCCTATGCCCTGACTGGCTGGCAAACCGGAACGTGATTTACGTGTATGACATGGAGTCCCGATGCTACGCCTTCGCGAACCATGTGTACGCACACTATCGCGGCATCATTACCGGTGAAACAAAAGCCTTCAATTCAGCACGCACTGGGGGACCAGTTGCCGATGACGATGAAATGGTGAAAAGCCCACTGGAGAAGTACACCTACCAGGTCCTTGGTGACTATGAGAGGTGGTGTGGCAAGGTGGACACTTTTTCCCCATTCGTGTACGGTGAACTGTTTGAACGCCCAGGCGTGAAAGACCAAATGATATCAGGAAAGCAGAATCCTGATTTGGAAACATACGAGGTCACGTATGTCGTTCGCAGGCCCAATTTCAACGCCTACAGGAACCAAGTGTCGCCCAAAGAGATGCTGCCCAACTACAACCGACCTCGGTTTGATTGGCGCAAGATCCACCCCGAGACTGAGGGTTTTGGCAACACTCGATGGATGGTCGTTGAGGGCATTCAGATGCCAGAAGCTCAGTGCCCAACGTGCACAAATACCTACACCCATGGCATGATGTCCTGCATCACATGCGGCACCTTCCTCAACAATGCCTCGGATCTGTGTAAAGCTGCTCAGCTCATACGGATCGAGGAAATTGCAGCAGATCTCGGTATCGAAGTCACGATGGATATGGTACCTGAGGACAGGCTGCAAGGAACAGGTGTGAGGAGGACGCCGGCGGGGACGCCTGGCCATGAAGTTCAACGTGCTTCTCGTTCGGGCATCAACATCTTGAAAGCGAACGCCAAAAGCCATGTCCAGAAGGCGGACAAGATGTCCATGACGGTATCGCAGCGACAGCTGGTTGACGCTTTCTACGCGTTCAACTGCGCAGCCCAGGACCTCTCTCCAATCTGCGTTCAATTCCTGGAACGACTGTCAGATGCCATCATCCCTGACCCTCCGAGGACAAGGGAAATGATCGCTCGTGGCATCGGTCATCGATACGCTGGCAAGGTCATCTTCATGAACGAACCAGAAAAAGGAAATGATGCTGACCTGAGCGAGGACTTCTTCATTTATTGGAAGAACAGGCTGCACCGTCCTGAGACTTTCGCTGCGGACTATTGTCAAGGTGCAAAACGACCCGCAATCCTGGGATTTGGAGGTGAGTGGCGAAGTGAGAAGACGGACCCTGATGATGTGTTGGATGAACTCCTGGAATTCGTGATGGGCGATGCTCAATTTGTACCTGGCTTGGATATCAACCTTGTGAAAGAAACAAGGGCACTTGTGATTCCCAAGGCCAAGGCCGCACCAGGTCCAGGTGAAAGTCTGGCCAGAGCTACACGTACTCAGGCCGAGACATCAGAGCAACGCTGGCGAGGAGCTGCCGGAAGTGATCAATACCATGATTGGCAGCAGTCATCCTCATCGTCTTTCTGGTGGTCCTCATCCAACCGCAACTGGTGGCAAGATGATCGCGGTCGTGGCAGTGACTGGCGAGGACACGACTGGTGGAGTCAGCGCAGGTGGTGAACACGACGCACAGCGGGAGCTGTTGCCTGTGGAGAAGAGAATAAAATCTACGGGTGACTCGGCTGTCTTTGTGCACTGTGTTTTTCCCTCAACGCACCGCGGGAGCGGTTGCCTGGATGACCGTTTCTGTGATGCACCGGGGGACCGGTTGCCTGAAACCAGCAGCTAATTCGTTTGAGTTCAGGTCGATGAACTTGGCTCTCAATCCTTGCAATAAAGAGCGCACATCTTTTGTTGTGCTTTGTCGCCACGCGGGAGCGTGTGCCTTGATGGCTTTGTTCCTGCTTTCTAAAAGGTTGGCATTGCACTCCCAGTTCCGCTGCGCAAAAGAGATTATCTTTGTGAGCTTGCTTTGAACTTTCATGCATGAATCAGTTGAGACATGTTCAACCCTAGCATCAAAACATGACAGTGCAATATGTGATCCGTCCTTGAGGTCAATCATCCTCTCCATCTCAAGGCACGTTCCGGTCCGATGCTTCGCACGTACCGGGGGACCGGATACCTTCGTAGGTCCTTAATTAATGCACTGTACATAACTTCACTCCTCCCATTTTCGTTCAGCGGGGGGTGTTGTTTCACGCTAGGATGTCGTATACATGTCTCACTTTACTACCGTTTGGCTCAAGGAAAACCAGGTGCGACTTGTTGGTAGTTATCGGTCGTTTACCTGTATCTACACGCGCAACAGACCGACCATCGACGGAGCCATTGAGGTTCTGCTGGCAGTTCCGGGCTCTTTGGCCTCTTGGGCGGCGAAGAAGCAGCGAAGGGCGGCTGAACAGCGAAGGGCCCCCCCCTGTTTCACGCCTGAACAGCGACGAACGGCCAAGTAATAAACTATTGAGTGTCATATATGTGGTGCGTGGTACGGATGAAGACGTGTGGATTGCGTTTGGAGCTAGCCACCACAAGAGAAGGGTTTCACCCCTCGCTTGTGTTTCGCCTGGTTGCCTGGAACCGGAGGCATCGCCTTGTCAATGTACCTATGCTGTTAAATATTCCCCTGCACGGTACCAGATAGTGAGTGACTTTTTCAAGGTGACATAAGATGACTGGCATCGTGAGGATCATTGGGTCATTGGATGGCCTCCCAACCACCAAAAGAAGGATCAAGCCTGATCAAACACTTCTTGAGAATATCACGAAAGGTAGCTTGAGCTACCTGAGTTCTCCTTGCTTTAGCAAAAATGTATTACAATCAGGAGTTGGGATTGTGCATTGAATTTGGTCCTGTAAGAGTTGATTCTGTTCGTCGGGGGGGGGGGCCCCCCCCCCCTGGATCAAATCCCCCCTGCGCCGGTTCACGCCGTCGTGGACTTCTACCAGGGTTACTTGTGATTGCCTGCTACCTTTCGTTCACCCCCTCCTCTCTCAAGTTCCTTCGGACTCCGAAGAACGATCAACAAGAGTCATGACTCCAGGGGGCAATGATGGGATCTAAACCTTCCCCCAGACTACAAAGAGGGAGAGATTCACCAGCTCGGCGCCGCATGGCCTCCTCCCACAGGTGCCACGCCAAAGAGTGCGAGCATGGCCTCCTCCAGCCGCTTGGATCGAGCCGGTGTTCAAGAAGATGCCCAGATCAATCAGGCTATTGAAAATTCATTGAACAATCCATGGTGGCACCCATGGTCCAATGATGTAAAGCTTGATGTACCCACCAGGTCGCGGTCGGTACTTAGGGGGGGGGAGATGGCGGTCTGCTGGTTCTGACCCATCATGCACCTCCCGTCAAACCATTCAAAACGTTCCATTAGGCTGAAACCGTTGAAGTGACCACCGGAGATGCCTTCATCTCAGTGTGCTCTAAAACGACGATCCAAGCGATGTTCCATAGCATGCGGTAGGGGGGGGGTAGGGGGAGCACGCAACCACCACCGGCGCGGGATTTCTTTCTCTTCGAGCATGCCTAGTCACCGTAGTCTTCATGATAGGCAAAGCTGGCTTGAATATGCTTGAATAGTTAAGTGACCTGAACTAGGGCCCCTGATTACTGGGGTACCTATGGGATAGTCGAACAGTCGGGTCCTTCAACCTTTGTTGGAACTGGGGTACGCATGGGATAGTCGAACAGTCGGGTCCTTCAACCTTGTTGGAAGATGGCTTCAAAAAGTTTCAAGCTCATGTCACGATGTCTTTTTTTCTCAGTCTCCGACCTCTCAGGCCTCTCAACTCCACCGTCCAGCGTTGCCCTAAGTTAGGGACAAGGATGGCGGTTTCTCCAGCGCGCTTTTGGGGCGCTCGGATGGGGGTATAGAAGCAGTGCCTGGAAAACCTACCGCGCCGCAGTGGGTTTCGTACATGATTCTGAGTCACTCCAGTTCCTATAAGTGTTTGCACATGCAATGCCTTTCCATCAGCCACTCGACCGACTTGGGGTCACTTTCGATTCTCGGACCCCCGCGCACGCGCATCGGCTCCACGCGGAGGTGGAGCCGCTCCTTCAGGCCGGAAGGAAGGGGAGAACATGCTGAACGCCCAAGGCCCAAGGCCCAAACCTTGGCCACAAAAGATCCAAGAAAGCATCTTCTCAGCTTGCATCTTCTCGGTGCCGGCGCCCAACATGCTCAGTTGAAGGATGTTGGATCATGTTTTATCCAGCACGTTTCACGTACAGTAATATAATGTAATATATAAGGCTCCCTTTAAGATGTTCAACGACATGGTGAACCTTCGTGCCAAAAAGTGTCTGAAGGGTATGATGGTGTGAGCCCAGCCATGTAAGTACAACAGCTCAAAGATGCCGTTCAACGTTCCATGCCTTGGAACCATGGTGGGGCCTCGTGCGATCAATTTGGCATGAAGAAGTTCTGCTTTCGGCCTCAGCTGGGCAGATTCCACTGGTTCAGCAGGTTTCTTGGTATGGAAATAGTATGGCGACCTCCGTCAGGGGTTGCTTTCGTGTTTGTTCATTCCATTTCGCTTCGGTCGCCTTGGTCGATCCTCCCGGAGGCACTTCCACAGCGGACACGAGCACTTCGCAGGCGTCCTCGGCGGTGGAGCGCGTGCGGGGTAGCGCGAGCGGGGTGCAATGTGACTTTGGATGTTTCTCCTTAGTTTCTTTTTTTTGTAGGGAAGGCGGGGGTGTTTCAAAACGGTTTTCGTGCGATGCCTATTTTTGTTCCTGAATGTTCATTAGACGCACCGATCCAGGTGCTCTCCCAAGGCCAATTTGTTTAAAGCAGAGCAAGAAGCCAAGCGGAGATCCCTAACCCTAAGGAATCCACCATTTGGTGGATATATATATATATATCATGCAAATGGTAGGACTCCTCCAGATGATGCTATCCATCAACATCCATGAACATTTTTCATGCCTTGAAGCACCTGAAAGCCTTTGCAGTCATGTTGCTTCGTACGGTTTTCGATCTCCGATCTCGGAAGCACCAAACAACGCTCTTTTTTTGCCCGAGCAGGTGACCGTTGGTTGACAAGAGTTGTTGGTTCGCAGCCGCTTGAAGTCTCTGTGAAACGATAAGGCATTTCCCAGTCCAATTTCCGCACGACGAGCTATGCAATTCGTATCAATTTGGCTAAGTTTGCAGCTTGTCCACACCTGGAAGGGCTTGTGTATCAGAACCATGCCAGGATTGGAAGCTGAGTATTCTTCGTCTTCATCTCATTTTCTTTTGTAGATCGCAGCTGTAAGAATTTGGTATGGTTAGTTTGGTTGTAAAGAACACGTAACGTTGCGTGCTAGTGGTTCAATGTTCCCACGCTGAATGACTCGCTGGCTCAGGAAAACCATACCATATAGATGCAAGCTGCACATCAGATAGTAAGTTTCCAATTTGATACAATAATGTCCACATCTTTCTACCGTCCCACTCACTCAACTTTAAGATTCTTTACCTATACCTCACGCTTTTGCAGCCTTCCTATATCTTCCTATGCTCCTATAGGTCCTATCTTACATCTCAGCATGACCTCCCATGGCCGATGACGCCCACTCCCCGGCCCGCGGCCGCTGGACCGCGCGGGCGCGCGCGCGCCAGCGCCTCCGCGCCACGGACGACGAGCTGGTGCGGCGCCCCCGCGCGCGGCTCGGCGCTGCCACTCCGCCGGGCGGCGGACGCCACAGAGACGAGGCGGAGGCCTGGTCGGGCGCTGGCGTCAGCGCCCAGGCGCAGCCGGCGGAGCCGGCGGAGCCGCTGCCGCCGCCGAGTGGCTGGTGGCAGTTAGGGGTGTATGAGGCATGAGGAGGTTGGGGTGATGCAACGGAAGGGGGGCGGAAAAGAGGGCGTGTTCAGACGTCTATGAGTTTTGGCCAGTTTTCGTTTCCTGAATAGTTTTTCTTCCATTGTTTCGCGTTGGTGTCCAGGACTCACCGGCGGACTGCACATGTACATCATTCCTCATCTTTGCAAAGCTGAAGTGATCCCAGGGGCCCAATTCCGAGGTTTCCCACCTGAGGCTTTGGACCATGTTCGTTCCACCATTCACCTGACGACCTGTGACCACATCTTTGGGATCTGCCAGGGTCCGGATGGCATGCCGTCAACCTGGCCTCTACGGGCGCCGGCAAGGGTCCCCCACCACCTCGGGATGGTGAAAGCATGTGAAAGCGATTTTAGACGTCCAAGGTGAAAGCTCCAGCTCTATCCCATCTCGACTGGATGTGCCTCAGATCCTTCAGCTGCTGAGGGGCAGCCCGAGCGCATCAAGCCCGAAAACTAGGAGACTTGAGATTCAGTGTTGGCTCGGGTCAGGAGAATATGGATGATGGTTTCTGAATGGCTGGTTAGTGGCCAGGGTTCAGACACATAATTATTGGATCATGTTCAGACATGGTTTCCGCAACCATTTCATTGTCAAGGCTTTGCCTCAGAAACGATCTGAAACTTACAATTGGATGTATTGGATGTTGAGCAGGATTGAACAGCAAGGGGGCCCAGCTTGATTTGTGGGAGTCTCTCCTTGTGTCTGGCCGCTTTCGATCGTTCCTTGCGGGTTTGGTCGCTGCCCGTGGCGGTTGGTGGGTACCGGGTCCGACGATGTGCTTCGCAGCTTCGTGCCCAGGACGGAGCCAACCTCCAGGGAGAGTGAGGGTGTAGAAGCCCTGGATGCGGCGCAGTTCGATACGCAGAGCTTGAGCCAGGCGAGTGGCGCGGCCATTGGCGCAGCTGCTGTTGGCGCAGCTGCTGTGGTGCGTTCGGAGCTGGGGACTGAACCTGGAGCAGGTGAGGAAGATGAGAATGATAGCCTGAACAAGGAAGCCCTTTATGGTGAGCAGCATGGCCAGGAAGGGATGAACTCCGAGGCTGGAGACCTAAGTGAAGGCGATGGTCCAAAGAGTGACCAAGAGCCTTGCGAAGGCAGTGCTGATGGCCATTGTGGCAACATCCAGGATTGTCGCGAGGAGAGTGCCAAGCAGCACAGGGAGGAGGGTGAGAGCTGCGACAATGGAGAGCATGGTGAGATGTGTGGCAGAGAAATTGGCACGGGCGGTGGTGAACGCGATGAACATTGGATGGAGCATGGCGACACTGACCGGATTGACCAGGGTCTTAGCCAAAATGATGCTGGTCTGAGCCAGCGCCATGAGGATGGCAAGAATGACAAGGATGAAGGCGACCATGGCAAGGTGGGGCGGGGCGGCCTAAAGTGCCTAACGGTCTGTTTGTTTGCAGGGCAGTGCTGATGTATGCTGATGTAGGTAAACGGACATGTTCTTTGGACAGGAGAGAGTGGCCAGTGGCCAAGGCCGGATGCAAACAGTAGCATAACTACAGATACTACACCCGGGAAGATTGACATAGAACCTGAAAACCACTCGGTTGTAGAGGAAAACCGTCTTCCAAAGGTCCATTTTCAGGTTCCATGTTAATCTTCCCGGGTGTACATCAGTTCTTTGGAATCGAAACCAAGGACGGTGACGGTCGATCAACGCCTAGGCATCAAACAAAGATAGGTGAACCCTGCCACCCCTAGGCTGCAGCAGTCTGGTCCTCTTGGTGAGTTCATCAAATGGTATCAAATGCACATCTATATTTATGTACCCTGGGATTCCTACCACCATGAATTTAACAGTCCTTACAAAATCATTGTTTTGTAAAGGATTTTGAACTACAAAACCAGGTGAACCGTTTGTTTTATGATCGTGGAAGATCTTCGAAAGGGGAAATCGACTCAAAGACGTGAATGTTCATCCCAGGTTCTTTCTGAACACGTTACTGGTTCAGCGCAGTCGCATGTCGAGCCTGCGCCTGCCATGGAAGTGGGTGGAGTTCTGCCACCGTCACCCACGGGAACCTGCAGCATGGTCGCCGACGCCAAACACCTCGGGGGGAAGCGCGCGGAGCCCGCGGAGACGGCCGTGACCTCTGGGCCTCGCTGCCGAATCACCTGCAAAGACTTCCCGTTTTGCACGGCCACTGGGTTGAAGTGAAGACTCGGAAGAGATGCCGGCGAAGGGATGTGGGACTTCAATCACCAGCAGTTGACAGGAGAATCTGGCAAATCACCGTTGCCACAGTATAGGGGTTAATGTGCACTAATTACTTGTATCTAAAATTGTAGGATATTGTAGGATGTTTGGCTTGGTCAATGCCAATCTTACTTCCGTGATCAGTAATAGTCATTTTGCACGGGAGTTTTCTACTGTGGGCATCTGTGGGCTGCCCTTCCAAAACACATGTTTTCTGGTCAAAATGACCAGTTCATGAGGCGCATTGCCCCTTCCTTTTTTGCATCCTGGTCTTCTCTGCCATGCCACTGGTCTTAGCACTTCTATGGCCGGGCATCGTGGTGAATAGCGACACCTCTGTCTTCCTCGAAGCAGCCCCTTGGGCCGGAAAGGGCGAGGGGAACGAGCATCGGTGGATTGGAGAGGAGACCTGAGGATTCGTCCTAGAACTGAGCAGACCTTGCGGATGAACCTCGGTTTGATGAGTGTGTGTATGTCTATGTGTTTTACTTTCCTTCTCCTTCTCTGGTCTTGGCACGCATGGCAGACATGGCCAGGTCCAGGTCGAGTACTTAATGGTTGAGGACGGTCATGGAAGGTGGCATTGGATGAAACACAAGTCGCAAGCGCAGGTGGATAGAGTTTTGGGTCCTTACTCGGTCCTGAGACTCAGTTTGCGCAGCCGCGCTTGGATCTGATGAAGGGCCGCTCTCCTTCTTTTTTGTTTCGCTTTTTTTTGTTCTTCCGAGTGCCGGGTCATCCTGGATTCTGCCTCCGGGAGCGAGGCGGTGCTCGGGAGCACGCGGCGGGTGAGCACGAAGCACTCCAGAAACGGAGGAAAATGGAGTTCCCTTCTCTATCCCAGACACTCCATGTATGGCATATTTAATTCCATTGGGGTGGTTTTTCGGCGGTCAATGGATGTCAATTATACTCCATGCGTGGAGTGCCCTCCTCTGCGGAACCCGTTCTTCACGCCAGCACTCAGGACAGCCGCTCCAGCACCATCCGCACGGCCTTTTTAGGACGGGTGCCTTGGGTTTCTTGGCTTTTTCTCACTGGCCCAGGCACTGCTGTCTGCTACCCGAGGGTCGTTTTTTCGCCCACCGACCTCGTCGTGTTGCTTCGTGACGTGGACGGGGGAGTGGTGACAGACTCGCCGTGACGTCTCCAGGGGTTCTGAAGCTGAGCATCCTTTGGACCTGCGGGAATTTCCTCCAGAACTGTGCGACCCGAGGTTGTTTTACAAGGATGCTCTGGTAGGAAGCAGTCAGAATTTACAGGGCACCTGTGTCTTGGAGGTCCAAACAATTGCAACACCCAAAGCGATGTATGATGATGTATGAGTACAAGGTGAACAACAACAGACAAATCAACCAGGAAAAGACTCGAGCTGCTTTTCGACAGCGGCTATGATATGTCTCTCAGGCCCCAGGCTTACGATGCCGATGCCCGCTACGCCAGGAGCGTTACCCTTTCGGGACGCCTCCTCTCGGGACCGGCGGTTGATGACCGGGCCCATGCCACCCATCGACTTGAACGACATGTACAAGTGCCTCTGACTGGATTTGCTTGGGGGATGAGAAGGCTCTTGGGGTTCCTCTCTGCAAGTTTCTGGCTGTGAGGGCGTTGTTCCCCCCCGGAAAGTTCCGCAGTCTGAACGCACATGAACGCACCCCGAAAGGGTTTGGTAGGGGAAGTGCTTGTTTTGGACAGGCTTTGCTCATTGCTGAGTGTTTGGGGAGCCCAAACGGTCAGCGATCGCACGTTGAACAAACTTGGAGCCCACTGTGAAGTGCTGCGTTTCAGGTGGGAGGTCTGCACATGCACGACCAGTTTTGGCCGGGCACATGCTAAAATTTATCCAACGACCCACTTACTTCATCCAAACACGTGCTGGAGTCAGCAAAGGGGGTGGAATATGGTGGAATCACATGGAAAAAACCTATGTAAAAACAACTACATTGTGCCACGTGGCGGCCCCGAGAAGTTCACGACGCTTTCACGTGGGGTTTTTCTCGTTTTCGCGTCCTCAGGATGGATCAACTGAATTTATACTACCGCGCGCTGGGCTCGCCGGGTTTGTTGGCATCAGACCCTTGGGACTGGAGAAACGCTCGGCACGCTCGGGACTGGAGGTGCGGGAGACGGCTTCCGGCGGTGGTGCCATGGTGCGACGTCCCCGAAATGAGGCACCCGATGATGCCATGCACTTCCATGACTCTTCCATTTAATCATGTCAAGGAGTTGTCTTTTTTTCCGAGGAGATGTACCTCGAGGTGGGTAATTAGTTCAAGCATGTTCCTGCGTGTTTCCACGATATGTGGGTTGTTGGTCATGTGGGTCTGATGGGCCAAACGTGGGAGGACGCCTGACGCCTTCCGTGAGTGGACATCCATGGTTCCGAAGTTTGAGCTAGGACCTGCCACACCTAACCTGCGCATGGGTCATTGGATGCACTTCTTCCAATGACCCACATGGAAACGAAGCACCACTTCAAGTCCTGGAAAACAAGCCCAAGAAGGAGGGACCCTCCCCATGTTCCGAGAAAAGGGATCCTGATTGTTCCATTTGGCACCTCTTCTTCGGTGCTTCTCTTCGGTCGTCGGACGGTTCCTCGACGGCGTTCTGAGGAATCGATCACGCTCATCCGACAGTTTGAGCTGGATCTTCGCTCGGGCCCCCTCTATCAACGAGCCGCCTGGACGCGGACGGAACGCGGCGCGCGTTCGTTGGGGATCGACCCGGTGCGAGTTCGTCGCACGGGCCCTATATATAGGCGTGGGGTGGGAAAAGACGTGACCACACACACACTGGGCACTCTGTGGAATTTTTCGGCCAGGTTGGTCCCTTAAAACATCTTATAGGGCAACGAAGTGCCAACGTCCTCATGCATCTCCTGTGTTGAAAGGCCCTCAACCATCTCAACTCGTTCCATGAATCTCTTCGAGTGTCTTGGATTTCGTCGGCCCTGCCGCGGTCTCGCTGACCTCGAGGTCTGTCACGAGCTCTCGACGCCTGGCTTGGGCATTGGCTGCGATCCAGGAGGGGCGACAGGAAGGTTCGATGCACTAGAGCCGCTCGGGCTCGGGCAAGCCGGGCGCCGCATGGCGCTGCAGGGGGTCACATGGGAGCAGCGGCTTGGGCACCAAGCGACCAAGTGGACCAACGACATGTCCATATTGTCCATGGGAGAGATGCGGCGCAGGAAGGTGTTTGAATTTCAGGTTTGCATCCCAAATGGGTTTTCCATGTTGTTTGGCTACATGTTCTTGGGCCAGACCTCAATTTGCTTAAGCATTGGGACAGGGGTTTGATAAGCGCTTTCACCGTCAGCATTGACCTCCTTTAGATTGTCTATAGTCTATCACCGTTTATCAATTTTCATGTTCGCAGTTTCGTCACGCATGATTGGCTTTCCATGCAGATCGCCTCATGGGCGATTCTTGCCAGTCTTTCACCTAGCATCTTTGTTTCAGAATTGTTGCACTAGAGATCATTAGAGTTGAGTTGTGATAGGGACCTCCTCGTCAGAGCCGTACCCGGCCGTACCGGGCGACTGGGCCACACCCTGAAGTCTCCGAACCAGCATGCGAAGAGCGCAGGACACAGCATCGCGAACGCGGCCTTCCCATCTGGAGGTGAGAATGCGACTGGGCAGCCCGAATTCGGAGGCTGAGGCCGTTTCGCTTTTGGCCTCACCTGTCAGGGCCTGTCTGAACCCTCAGGGTGGATTCGGGTGGCCCTCGTTTTTTCTGGGGGGGGGATGTTTGGACAACGAATCCTCTGCGAACATGGAAGGCTGTGGCCGAAATCGGAAGGAAATCGCTCATGGCAGTGGCAGGGTCTTCACGACTGTGGATTGGGCAACTTCTTTCCAATATGTTCAACGAGTTTTGAACATTGAGTTGGTGGGAGTTGTGCAGTGGCACCTGGTGGCAATCTAATTCCTCCATTTCTGCCGTGTGCTCAACCGCTGAGTCTCCAGTCAAGGCAAGTGATGAGCAGGCCTTTGTGAACATGTCCCTGGGCTGCATTTGTTTGTGTATCCTTGTGCCACTGGCTGCCAGTCTTTGGGGAGAAAAGGAGAACACACTCTAGGAAATGGGTGATTCACATCGAGTCGACCCCCCCAAATGACGGATGTTTTCTTGTTTCGTCTGTTCACTATAATTCCATTGGTTCCCCCGAATGACGGACGTGGGACGTTTAGCGCCTTCGTCGTGCCGGCGTCGTGCTCGTCGTCAGGCGAATGGACGGTCATGGTCTCAAGCTCTTGCGGCAGGACGGAGCCGCTACAGCATGCCACGGCGTTTGGGTTGCCAAGGGGAGGATGGAACAGATATGAACAGATCATTTTTGGAGTTGCCAGAAGCGGCTGAGAACCTTCCCCCATTGTCTGAAGCCATGCGTCCAAGCCTTCATGCAACATCCGAGCGAAGCTAAGACCAGAGCATAAGGTTCCACCCACTCACGCAATCTCAATATCTCACGCACATGCTGAACCTGGTTTGCTGCTTTGGGTCTGTCGATGGGTGTCAGCAGCGGCAGCGAGCAATGCCAGAAAACCAAAAAACCAAGCGCTGGGACGTTGAAAGTGGTTGGGTGTCAACTTCAGACGCTTCCAACGGGTCCCTGCAAGTGCTAGCCGCCGGAATGGCCACGTTTTTTATTTTTGGCATGGATGCGGTTTTCATGCATAGTATGCATCTCCCCGCCAGGACGTGATCCTAGAGATCCTCCAGTCCAAAGATGCTTATCAAGAGTTGAAGCTCGGAGATGTGGTGAGAAGCATTTTGCGACGCCAAGCGGGGGAATGCCTGAACAGCGCGTCGAAACGGCGCGTCGTAGGGGGAGCCTGAATGGAAACGACTCTTCATTTGGGACCGTTGGTGGGACGTTTCTTTTGTTCGATCATGTTCGAATCTAGAACACATGCATTTTGGGTGGGTGACTCACCACCCAAGCACCGGGGGCCGCCGTGGACCGGGGTTGTTCGTTGGCGAAATGCCCAGGATGCTGCCGAAGGATTTCCAGCCAGGTGAGCCGTTGATGATGCTCAACTGCAGGGAGGTGGACGTTTTTTGTTTTCTTTGTTGAACTTTACACTCCCCGGAACTAACATGGTTACGCGGAGAATGGCCCCAGGAAGACCATGAAATCCACTACAAACAGGTGGTGCCATCCACTTGCATGTTAGTTCCAGGTAGAGCATACTAGTGGAAGTGGATCCTGTGTCGCCCCGCCGCGTTGGACCTTTGTCGACTTGTTTGATCCATTTTTCGCATGAGACGCAAGCGCGGTGTTTGAACGAGTTTTGGGGCTTCTGAGGTTTCTTCTTTCTCCATATTTCCCGATCGGTACAGTGATGAATCAGGGTATCAAGAGCAGGAACACCTGTTTCAGAGCATTCCTCCTCAATGACAACTTAAGATCATCCGCATCTTGAGTTTCTTCCCTTTGCTTTTTGCTGCTAGGCTGTCGGTCGCAATGCACTGTGGCGCCGTTGGGGGGGTGTCGTTGGTTCCCCTGATCTCAAGTGGAAGGGGGTGTCCGCCAACACATGTTTGGTAACGTGTGGTATTCGGAGTGGCAGGTCATCCATGGTCATCCTATCAAGGCCAATGCCCCGGTTGGACTCCCGGTTAGCTTTGGGGACAAAGACAGGGCCATGGTGACGAATGGGCTAGCATTCCTCGGCTTGCGAGGGTGGGAGGCATCACCAAACCGTGCTTGGGTGGAACCGACGGCCATCATTTTGACACGGCCACACGGCATTGGCTCATCTCACTTCCAGGCTAGGCCCTTGTGACTTCCCGTGTTGTCCATTAGGAGTGCCAGAAGCTTCTTTGCCTTCAACATCGTTTGTTGCCGCATTGAGCATTCCGCCACCTGGACCAGCTTCAAAAGAGTCAAAGAGTTTCTGTTTGTGTGCCATCCGTAGCTTGTGTTGGTTCTAGACAGCGGGGGCTTTGGGTCGGCAGCTTTAAGTCGAACCGTGTGGAGGCCCATGCTGTGATGCACTGCAGTCCAGCTGCCATCATCATTAGCCAGTCTGACCATGGTTCGGGGGAGTGTATGAAGAGCAGCTCGCAGCTCGCATCAGTATCATCAGTCCAGATAGCGAGGTCCCTGGCCAACGCCTCTAAGTGGCCAACGCCTCACACCAAGGGCACAACAAGCAGAATCACCAAGTGACATGAGCTTGATGTCACCGGTTTTGTTCATGCGAGATGAGCTGAGGCGAGCCAGCGCTCACAGGGGCTGGAGAAAGCCAGGAGTCACTGGGCTTACAAGAAAGAGATGTATTTTCGGGTCAGGAAGCCTACCTCAATTCATCTCAAATCCGACCATGGTGTTGACGTGCAAAGACGAACGCACATCAGTGTCGGGGCATAAGGGGGGCATGAGATTGCATGATATTGCTAGGTGATGCTAGGTGTCATTCGGGATTCGTATGGATTCCAATATGTATCTTCAAAGCCAAAGAGTTATTGAAAAGGGATTCCATCTGGAGTTTTGGGTCTCCGGCTTCCTGTCATTGTTTGTTTCTTCTGCGTGGTGTGGCTGCAATTCAGATCACTCATAGCAACACTGATAGCCTGACCTCACCCGCCGGACCTTCCCCTTCTTGAATGGCAGGACTGACAGGGTCCTTTGGCAAGAAGATGTTCAACGGGACCTTCTTCAGAAAGGGGTTGGGCCAAGCCACTTTACAAGGTTTTGAGGGGTTCTTGGAGGATGCCAAGAACTCGAAAGAATGACCTGCCGCCATTTTGTACAAGTTGCATGACATCAATGTATTGCGGGTCACTTGATCCCCCGTACTCAACAAGGCCCAGTGATAGAACAGTGTCTGGAAACACCAAGAGTCTCAAGCTATTTGTTCTCACGCCTTGCTTCGCACGGGCTTGCGTCCCGGCTCAGGAGAGTGGTCCAACATGTTAGCCGCGGCACCTCGGCTCACATGGCGGGCAGGGCGGCACACAGGGTGGTTGGCCCTGAAGTGGCGAACTTGCAGATTCGTTTGGGTTTACCATATGGCTGTGTGAAGTAAAAGAAGGTGTTCATCATTTGGAGAGGAGATGCAAGGCTTTGATGCGCCATGATGGTACATGTTAACTTTCCATGGAATCTTTGTCAGTATGGCAGTACGAAGAAGCATCCACGAATCAAACATGCAGGGGGCCTCGATCCACAAGATCATGGACGATACGTTTCTCGAGCCAAGCAGCCAAGGCACTAAGGCATACAATATAAGGCACCTTAATTACCATCGATTCCGTTGGATTCCTTATTGTTCCACATGAGTTCCCATGAACATATAGCCCAATCAGATAGAAAAGTAGATCCCCGCTCCAAATGTATTGGAAACCGTGCTGTTTGGGGATCTCTGATCACACAAAAGAGGGGTCTCATCTCCATGTGTTGCTTAAGCAGTTCGTCTCGCTGCGGCCTCCTGCTCGCTGCTTCATGCGCTTGCTCGCTCGCCAAGGAAGTGCTTCCCAAGCTCATGC
The DNA here is from genome assembly GCA_963970005.1 of Durusdinium trenchii. NCBI lineage: Eukaryota > Dinophyceae > Suessiales > Symbiodiniaceae > Durusdinium > Durusdinium trenchii. The sequence continues at coordinate 580,767 of CAXAMN010000003.1, read as the reverse complement.
GCTTCGAGCAGCTTGGCCTGGCCATGGGAAGGTCGAAGGCGAGTCTTCCTTGTTCAGGTGTACTGAGTTTACTGAGTTCACTGCTGTACTGTGAGAGCTACGGTGTATGTGTATATTATACACACAATATATATAATATATAATATACATGTACAATGGAGATACCTGGCGTCAAGGAAAGAGAGAAGAATCCTGCCGTTCCATCGCAGCTTTCCGCTGCCCAATCCTTTCTGTTTGGATGTAACAAGGGCAAGGCGGCTTATTCGAGTGTGGTGTGTAACACGGGCAAGGCGGGGGTCCACAGTTCACATATGAGCGAACCAAAAAGCATGCCGAGCCAAGGCGAGAACATCCGACGATTCAGCTCAACTTCGCTGGCGGGTCGATCTCCACGATGCAACTTTGGGATCCTTTGATGCCAGAGTCTGATTTCCTCAAGTAGGTCCCTTCAACGGCACATGATTCTCGAGTTGCCGCTCATGAATTTGGAATCTTCATTCTTCTGAGTTGCACAATGGCTTTAGCCAAAGACCTACTCCAGAAGCCAGCTCCGTTCACCGTGCAGTGCGAGGAAATTTTAGCCTCCGACTGCCTTTTTGCCATCGGATCGGCCACTAGGTTCATTCTAGACAGGGCACACAGGGCTTGGAGAGTGGCTTGGAGGACTAGCATTTGGGGACTTAACCTTGAGTGGAACTTGTATTTAACACATGTTAAAACCCAGTGATTTGCCAGAACATCTCGTTTTGAGAGGGGGGCAGTTGCATAGGGATTTGGCTCATCCCCTTGGCCCACACTTGCCCAGTCCACGCGATCGATGTGACCAGCGGGGTGAAGAGCATGCGGGGTATTAGCCGCAAGCAGACACCCAAATCTGGATGGAGTCAGTGTTAAAATGGATGGCATGTGGTTTCCAACATGTTCCTACCCTACCTCATTAATTAGGTCGTGGCGGCCGTGGTGAGGTGAGAAATGGACGCCAGGGTCAGTTCTGTTTGTGTTGGTGCCGCTATCCGATGGCTGATCCGACTTGCAGTCACACGAGGTGGTGTTCATCATCGGCTATTTGACCATGCATGCCGCTGGGTAAGGATTGAATGCCACAGGGCAGGGGCGGGAAGCATGGGGGCCATCGGCCACTATTTGGGGTCAATTCTTCAGGGCAGAGATCCATTGGTGGAATCATGTCCATTGGTTGGCTGGTTGTGCTCCCTCGATTGTATTGCAGCTTTTGCAGCTCATCCCCAAAAAAAGTTGGGGTGATTGACTGCTGCCCAACTGGGACAAGTCCCAGACCAGCAACCCCTGTGGAATCAATGAGTTCTATACTATACTGTATATTCAATATTAAACTTTCTATTTATGACCTATGCTGCCTGTATGATCTATATGCGTCTTAGCTGTGCTCTTGGAAGCCCGATGGTCACACAGGGTCCAGTCATGTCCAGTCCTTTTGAACAGATCGTGTGGTGTGGCACAGTCCGATGCGGAGAAGTCTGAACAGAAAGGCCTGACGCTCGAAATTTCAACGCAGGCCCAACCTTTTGCTCACTTCGAACCTGAACTGAAGCAACAACTTGTACTATCCTTTTCACCTGCCAACTCGAACTGTTGAGGCTGTCTACCTTCATGTTCCTTCATCAACTCCCCTAACCCACCCACCCCCCAAAAAAGGAAAGAACACAAGCGAACACAAGATCCAAGAAAACATGATGACCCCTTGGAGGAGAAGAAACAGATAGCAAAACAACATAAAACAACGCGCATTGTTTAAACAAAAACACCCAAAAAACCGCCCCAAAGCTCCCTCTGGCGAGGCCGGGAGTTTGTTGCTCTCCTGTGGTTCGATGCTTTTGACCGTGGCCGCCATCCCTTCGGCCTTCGTCCTGAGCGCCGTGCTCAGCGGCTCCAACGAGGCGGAGCTACCGACGCAGAGCGACCGGTAGGACCGGCTGCCGGGGAAGGTCCATAAGTCACACAGGAGGCACCGTCCTTAGGCGCTGTCCTTAGGAGTGACCTTAAGGTTTCTCTGCTCCAAGAACTTAGAAGAACGGATCTGTTTTTTTCGGAACGGATGCATTTCACCCGAGTGCCGCTGCCTTCGCCACGGCGCACGTCGGTCGATCAGATCGACTGCCGTGCGCGAGTCGAGTCGATCCGCGGTGCAGGTCACTGGCGCTGCCTTTCTATCGATCTTCCTCATCGCGGGGTTGGGAGCTGATGTGGTGTCCTGGTAGATTCGGTAGATGTTCATGGATTTGTGTCAATGCCATGTTATACTATATAGTCATAGACATCCGGTTTCCTGGCTTGCTCCAACTGTCACAGCTGTAGCCTTCGACGCCTGCTGAGTGCAGCCCGAGGTCTTAGTCTTCATCAACTTCTGGGAGATCTCCAAGAGTGCCGACGAGCCAAGTTCGCCCAGGAACGCCCCCAAGTCGACTGCCCCCCCCGCGGCCCACGGCGGAGCGCGTGAAGTTCGTCTACCGCCACGCGGGGCTGGCGTGCTTGGGCACCACGCTCACCACAGCGGCCGCGCGGAGGGATAAGGAGGGTAAAGACAGAGGATGGGTGGCGGACGCGCGGTTGCGAAGTGGTGCTGGCACAGGCAGTCATTGACTCGATGCACATGGATGATCATGGATGATCATGTACATGTTTGGTGACCGGATCTTTCTGCCATTCTTCCCCCACACGTCCCGACCTGTTCTGCGAATGGAGTGGGTCACGTTAAGGGACGTGTCGAAGCGAATCCGGTGAACCCCATCCAAGCCGAACCCCATCTCCGAGCCGTTGGAACCGGGACCCCTGTCGAGCGTACGCCGGACGCGACGACGGTGACCGAGGCGTCCTTCTTCGCCAACTTGGCCTCGGTGCTCCGGGCGCTGCGGGAGTTTGGCTTCTTCATGGGGTGCCTGGGATTGTTGGGTGAGCAAACGCCTTTGGAAGATACAAGCCTTTTAAGCCATACACAGGCCTCAGGCAGAAAGAAGGGGAGAGAGATTGATTCATGAGTTGGGATCTTGCAGGTGTGCTCAGGCGAGGATCAGGCAAGTGAGACCCAGGAGATGGCACGGTGCCATCCCAAAATGGGGCATGCACCAGATTAGTGTACCTACCACAGCAGGAGCCACGTGGATTGGAATCCGTGCAGGGCAGTTTTCACAGCGCTTGCCCTTTTTTGATGCCCAGGATGTGCATCATTGGTGCGTGCCTTGGCATCAACAGGAAGGCGGCTCGTGAGGGTTCGCTCTGCCAAGTGCCACGGCTCGTGATGAATGTTGACCCCACGGTGGAAAAAAAAGTACAGAAGGAGCGGGCGCCAAGCTTCCAGAAACGGACGTTGAAGGGGCGGGATGTAAGCACCTGCCAGTTGAAACAAGCTTGTTTGCCCGGCTTGCCTTGAAGAAACGCGAGAATGCACAAATCTAGAGGGACACACCACCTGAATGAATAATGAACTCACAACGAAATCACATGGCAAATCCCAGAGAAACACAAATTACAATTACGATGGATTGTTTTTCATCGATATCTATCAAAGGCGTGCTGAAACAGGTGGCTCAGCCGATGGCTCAAAAAAACCTCTGAGCGGATCTCCACCCCCAGCTGCGCCGCAGAGCATACCAGAGTTCAGGTATGTCTACCTGGTGGTGGGCCTTCCGGCCCTTCTCATCCTCAACGACGGAGCCGCGAAGCTCCGCTGCTGCCACTGCCGCTGCCGCGGAAGTCGCCGCGCGGCGAACTCGCCGGCGACCGAGCGGAGCTGCCGGTGCTGCAAGCGGCAGAGATGCGAGGGGATCTTGGTGGGCTACAGGTGGATCGCGAGGGGTAGAGAGTTACTGGCCCATGCGGAACAGAAACACACGATCGACAGATCAGTGGCCCATTTTGCTCGTAGGTGTCTTGATCTCAGGTACTCCATGGGTGCAGTTTGTAGAGTCATCAGCATGCGGTAGTTGCATAGCGTCGTCTATCACATGTACATTGTAGTTAATGACTTGTGATGTTGATGTAGCCTTCAGAATCCAATCCCTCCATCATGCCATCATTTAGGAAGAATCAAACTGATCACCCCCCAACAGCCTATGTCACAGAATCCTCTTCTTCCTCTTCTTTCTGCTGCTCGTGGTGGGCTTCGGCCTGTGGACGGGCTCGGCCATTGAGCTGGACACCGGCGTGCCGCAGATGTTCCCAGATGGCCACAACCTCAACGATATCGAAGCTCGCTCGCGCGTAACCCGCGGGTTCCGCGTTCCCGCTCCGCTCCACGTGCCGATCCCGTTGATCAGCGATGTTGGGAGGGAGGCGGAATGCTTACCCTACCAGTCCAGGGGGCCCAAGCTGTACATGGTCCTTGACCTCATTGAGTACTGTTTTTTCCATGACCGGACCCAGAGAAAGGAGGCCCGCATGTTGCGGGGGCATTTCCTCGGATTCGTCAGGGCGAGGCGACGCCTTGCCTTCACGAGAGAATGACGAGGGGTTTTGGAGGTGAAGACGTCGTCCAGTCTGGGTGCGTCTTCACGTCACATCTCAGGCACCTGGACCATCTCAGGTAATTACCTGATGTCCTGGCTAGACTCGACTACCCTACCCTCCTTGTAGGGCACCCATTGGAAGTGCTAGGTATATAGATACTTTTTCTCTACATTGGGTGGATGAGTGGGGTTTGGCGACTTGCATTTGTTGTCCGAGGAAGATGTTGCCGGCGGGTTTCAGGCCTGAAGATGGTGGGAAGTGACGGGTGGGTGCGACACAAGACAAGAGCTGGTAGAAACACGCGTGGCCTTGCTGCACATTGAAGATGAGCATTTGAATCTCTTATTCCAGTCAGTCCCCTCGCTGGTCCCCTTCGGAACCTTGAAACGCCACTCATTCGCCGAAGTGATGGTCGGCAGCAGCTCTCTAGCCCTCTTCCGGCACTCGCGCACCCTTGGGCGCACCTGCGCACCCTTTTCAGGCGTCGGGGGAGCAGTGGACGCAAGATGACCTGCGATTCTGCAACTTCATGGTGTCAGAGGACGGTTCGATGATGGGAGTGCAAAAAGGTCCACCCAAGCGTATGTTTGGCAGCCATGAGTATCATTTTGGACAAACACCTTGACTTGAACAGTTATATGATGTTATATGCATAAGTTTATGCAACATCCCTAACTTTATGGTATTTTCTACCATATGGTATTTTCTACCAGGACCCTCCAAGGGGTGTCCAATGGACTACCCCACACTACCTATAGGCTTCCAGACAGGGCACCCCTTGGAGGGTCCTGGTATGATTTTCCTTTGTGTTACCAGTTGGCCCCCCTACAGTAAGGGGTCCTTTCCGCCTCTTCCCAGACCCAGCCATGGGGGCCAGCAGAGCTAGACGGACCCTGACCCACCAGCCTTTGTCGATCCATTCGATGCAGGACCGTCAAGACTTCCTTCGTTGCACGCTCCACCAATGTCAGATCACCCAGGAAGGGCCTTTCACAGTGATCGGGCACAACGGATCACAAGGCGGAGCGGCGGAGCTCGCGGAGCGAGCTTGCGGAGCGGAGCGGGCGACGGGGTGGGCTCCGAGGACAGATGTTGGACCACCGTGGATGGAAAGCAATCTGTCACCACATCACCATGCAGTCGTGTGCTGCAAACCCTCCAAACAATACAATATATATATATACAGATCGATTTAGATCGATACATCCCCCAGCAGGGCATCCTGTGGATTTCTACTCCGAACATCTGCGAACTACTATGCCATGGGCCATGGGGGCGAGGGTCCAGCCTCCTCGCAAGAAAACCCGGTGCAGGTGTGGGCAACAGCAGCGGTGAGGCGGAATGCCAATGTTTCCCATCGGAAGTGCCCAGCACCAACTGCAAGACCACTCCCGATGAAGGCCCGGCTGATGGGGAGTGAACAGCATCATGTTCAGATTGCTCCTCCCTTTCCCAGCCCCCCTCCACCCATCCCCACCGCTCGCGGAGCTTCGAGCCGCACACGCAGGCGTCATCCTTGTGCGCGTGCGGGTGGTGGGCGAGGTGCCCAAGAAAGCCCTGGAGGCTTGGCGCCGCACCGGCAGCTTTCGACTCCTGGCCAAGCAGGCGCGGAAGGGTGGAAAGGTGGACAGGGTGCAGGTGGTGGGCAGGAAGGACATGGGTATAGGATGTTATCCCAATGTATTTTAATTCTATACAGCGACCAAATTGATACAGCGGGTTGAGAGGCCTTATTTGCTTGATTGCTTCATGACTCATACAGTAGTACATGAACTGCCAGATTCAGATAGATGTGGGATGATTGCTGTGCATTGATGTGTTAGTTACTTATATATCAAGGTGCACAGAGTTTCAGGAGTGGAGGCAGCCACTTCATGCCGTGCCACATCTCTCATGCCACCAGTTGCGCCAATTGCAGTTTCACACCCAGGCAGCTCAGCAAACGAATCCCTTCTTCTGGCGGGAGATTGCGCCTGGATGGGAAGAGGGAGTCCAGGTCAGTGGGGCTCATGGGCCTTTGGAGGGCAGTTTTTTTGAAGCCTGGGAGCCCTTTGGCTCGGACGGCCAAGCCCCGTCACTCAGGAATCTGCCATCGACCAGGCATTCTTTCAATGGCTTCCCAATGCGGACAGCAAGGCGAGGGGCTGGGAGGGGTGTTTGACAAACCTTGGATGGATAGGTCGGATGGGTGATGCTCATTAGATTCATGTGATCTAAATCATATTATCATGTAGGTGGATTCCAACTTCAAGTTCCATCAACAACACGGAACATGACGGACCGTCAAACCACCCTGCTGGGCTGACATGTGTGCGTGAGCAGAGAGATGGACTTTTGCAAGGTTGAAGGAGTGGTTGAAGGCTCCAAGATGTACGTTCTTGATGCCACACCTTCAGAGTAGAGGGTAGCAACAGTAGATGCTCTCAGATGGGCATCAACTCCAAACCACCCCAACTTGGGACGTTGGCGGCCTACTGCAAGAGCCTAGGGCTGTTCAACTGCCTTCCAAGCCTCCACACGCCTTCCTTGTCCCAGGCCTTAACGCAGGAGTTTTGGGAGACGGGCGACCTGGCCATCAGACTTGGGCGACGAAAGAAGGGGGTGTTGGGCGACTAACGCCTTGGCAAACGAAGCATCTGGCAAGTAGAAATCCCATGCGAAGCCATGGTTCTTGCTTAGTTTATTCTTGCACCATGCTCTTTCAGTGACATCATTGACCATGACAGGATATGATATGACTCTGACGGACATGGATTGTGGCATTTCCAACACAGCCTTGCTTTCAAAACTGGCCTCACCCTGGCCGCACCTGTTGATAGCACGGATGGCCGCAGCTGTTCGCTTCAAGCGTTTTCCGTCTCCGGACCCCCCCCCCCCTGGCCGCTGGTTCCGCCGGCGCAGCTGCTTCGCGCCCGCGGACCTCGTCTTGATGCCGCGCCCGTCACGCCATGCCCGTGGGCACGGTGGGCATGGAGGGCACGGTGATGGTTGGAGGGCGAGCACGGCCTTGGTGCCGCAGGATCGAATCCTCCAGCGGCTGCTGGAGTTGGTCCACGATCCCGACTGTGCGCCGCACCTGTGTGAAGCTTGGGCGAAAACGGTCAAGTGCAGGTTCAGCCCGGGCAGCCAGCGGGTGGAGACCCAATCCCGGAGAATGGGTTGGAAACCGAAACGGTCGTGAAATTCACCCAGGGGGGGGGTGACATTCAACAGGGAGACCCAGTTGCCATAGTTCTCATAAATCTCTGAGTTTGTGGACACCTGAGGAGCTCGTCAAGCCCTTGATGGATCAGGAGCCCGTGTGGTTGCCGGGCGACACATCGAGAGCACCGAAGACCACGCTCTCCTTGGACGCCCTAGTGACCACAGAGAGGCGTTGCTTCTTGGTGCCTTGGCCTAGTGACCCCAGTCTTGCGGAGCGGAGGCCTGAGGCGGCACGGCCGCCCGAGGACGTCCTATGATAGCTACTAGCTTACTAGGGGCCTCCTGGCCTTCCTACTAGGAAGCTACGAAGCGGAGCATTTCGGGCATCGCGAGCCGAACGGAGCGATCGGACGCGAAGCGAACGGGTGAATTTCGAAGGCCCCCCCACCCAGCCTCTTCGGATGTTCGATGTTCGTGCCAGCACTGCCTCGTGGGCCTGCCGAGGTGACGATCCGACCCATTCCACCAAGCATGGATCAGTCCCTGAACTTACACTTGGGGCAGCAGCAGGGCATCCATGATTTCCAGCGCGTTACTCCAGACGAAGTTCGTGTGCAGCTTGGGATGAAGGTGAGTTTGGTGGTCATTTATCTAGCTCCATCCTGTGCATGCCCTCGTAGGCTCTAGCACTGAAGGCAGCCTTTGAGGGCAAGTGGAATAGCGAAGCCTGTGGGGAATATCGAAGCCTCTTCGACAGCTGAGCCCGTTGGCCTTTTTTGGGGGCTATTGTCGACCAGGAATTGTTTGACTCTGTTGTCTGACGTGGTTATTTTTTACCAGAGCACCTTCACCATCCCTTCAAGTCCAGGATGCCTTAGAGAAGTGCAGCAACACGCCTTAATGAACTGCTGAACTGCTGACACCAAGGGGTGGCACACATGTGTACACACCTAAGATGGCGTAGGGCGGGAATATGCGGGAATCATGGTCACATTCAGTTCCATGGCAGTCTTAGGCGGACCAGCTGTCAGAAGACCGCTGAAGGCTTGCAGGCCTTCTTCAACGAAGCGATGATTGAATCTTGGGACATAATGCAGCGGCCGCAGGTGGCAGTGGAAGAAGTGCAGGAAGCCAGCCAATCCAGCGGATATTATCAGCCATGTGCGGATGAAGAGGATGATGCTGGGCGGACCAATGGTCCGGAGAGTGTATACCGAGGCGTTTTGGACTCCCCTTTTGTGTCACGAAACGGAGTCCAAACGTTGAGGCCGATAGCTGTTGTTCACATGCCATTTAAAAGATCCTGCTTACTCCAAGAACTGAGAATCTGAGTAGTTATATAATGTGTGTTTTTTTTAAAAAAATATATATATAAGATAATCGATATATATATATATATAAGAAAGAGACGCCAAGGAGTTCGAACCATTTCGATTGGAGATAGAACAAATATCACCCCAAAAGGGTTTTGACATGTTTTGTCAGTGAGTTTGTGAAACATTCTAAAACCCTCTCAGATCTTTTCAGAGCTATTCGTGTATCACCCTAGGACTCCATATCAACCCTTTTCAACCCTTTAGCTGCTAGGCTACTTGGGGACCAAAAACGAACCTTCTGCGCGGTGCCCAGGAAAGCTATCAGAAAGCCAAGTCATTGATGCAAAGGTTTTTGGCTGAGGATCCAGACGAGAGAGCCAAGTGCGGGACCTAGCGATGGCCTCCAACCTAGTAGCTTCTTGTTCCTAGTAGCGATGGCCTCCAACCTACTTGCGATGGCCTCCACCTAATAGCAATGGCCTCCA
>CAXAMN010000003.1:546432-571330 GCA_963970005.1 Durusdinium trenchii | reverse complement strand
ACCTAATAGCGATGGCCTCCAACCTAGTAGTTTCTTGTTCCTAGTAGAGATGCCTCCACCTAATAGCTATGGCCTCCAACCTAGTAGTTTCTTGTTCCTAGTAGATATGGTCTCCAACCTACTTGCGATGGCCTCCACCTAATAGCTATGGCCTCCAACCTAGTAGTTTCTTGTTTCTAGTAGCGATGACCTCCAGCCTACTTGCGATGGCCTCCACCTAATAGCGATGGCCTCCAACCTAGTAGTTTCTTGTTCCTAGTAGAGATGGCCTCCAACCTACTTGCGATGGCCTTCACCTAATAGCGTCCTTGTTACTGCACAAATTTGTATCCAGTTTGGTCATTCGAGTCCAACCCAGTCGCAACATCGCAACACTGAGCTCTCGTGATGCACTGCGATCCTTTCTTCAACCAGGCGACCGGCCTAGTAGCTTGATCCTTTTCTAAAACATCTCGAAACCAGGTCCATGATCCACCGCTTCTTGGCCGAGTGCCCCGCCGGCTCCGCCGCGGCACCCTCCGGCCTAGCGCCCCCGCGCACGCCTTCGCCCGGCCCGCGGCGCGCGCCGCCGCCAGCGCCGACGCCGCCCCCGCCGGAGCGGCCGCGCACGGCGTATCGGCCGAAGTTCCCCGTGAGTGCGAAGAGCGCCGAGAAGAGGGAGAAGATCGAGGCGGAGATGGAGAAGGTTACACCTTACATTGTCAAGACCAGACGTTACAGGCGGGGGCCATGTGGGCGAATAAAGGGAGGTTGGAAAAAGCAGGCTGGAGCAGGGTTGGTCCTGCACTGAAGTGGGGCAGCTGGTGGCCATAGGTTATGGCAGCCCACCGGCGCAGTGCCGGTTCCACGGTTCCGGGATTCCACGGTTCGGCCAGTGGTTGGTCATGTGGGTCCCTTGCTCCTCCCGGCCAGGAAGGCGAAGGGCGGCCCAAGAGGAGGAGCTGGCTATCATGAGCCACGCTTCCACACAGCGCATCAGTAGGAGTTGAGGGCATTTAGCCTAAAGGATTCTTTACAAAAGTCTGTCCAATTTGGTGAAATCACATGATTTTAATCGGTGGATGACCTGCAAACAGCAAAATTGGCTCTTAGGTGCATATCGCAGATGATGTTTGCACGTTCTTGCTTTGTTGATCTACTTAGTGTCTCCTGCTGATCTGGAATTTGGCAGCTGAATGCGGCCACGAGGTAAAAACTCGCGGCAAAAGGCAGAAGCAGCCTGCCACCCTGGAAGTCTGGGCCTTTCCGAGGCCCCCCTAGGCTCGGCTGGATTGGTGACCGCCGATACTTTCGCAAGGCAACCAGGCAACCATCATTTCTAGGCCACCACCTAGGCCCAATTGAGCACTGCTACTACCCGAGTCAGTCAGATAGTTGTTGAATGTTGTTGAGTATTTGGGCACTGACTTGCTCTTAACTCTTGAAGTTTTTTGAGTTGCAAGGGTTGTTGGGAGAACTGATCCAACTACAGAACACAGCACATGGAGGACCAACCGGCCGAGAGCACAGTTATATAGCCCCACGTGCCGCGCTTTTGCGTGGCACGTTTTAGCGCACGAGGGCGGAAGCTCATCTCCCCCCTTTGTCTCACTGCAAGTGCAGCGCTGAGCTGTGCCAGCCTCTGAGTTGCGCCAGTCGGACGGCAGGATGGGCCACTGTCACCATATTGGACCGATCCTGCTCCAAGTCCTTCCCCACTTACCAACACGAATCATCTCTGGAATCACCTGAAATCGGCATCGCCATGGCCCTGCCATTGACAAGTTTTGTGGCCCAACTCCACGAGCCCCTTGGCTCTTTCGAGCCAAGCTTGGAATCGTCCAGCCAAGCGCTTTCGTTGAAGCCAGACATGACCAGAAGTCAAGATGAAAAAAGTGACAAAGGCCTTGAGTGTCAGGATCTTTGGAAAAACACTTCTCATGTTCTTGACAGACCGAGAACAAACAACCATGAGAGGCTTCACAGAGCATTTACCTGCTCCAACCCAGACAGGAGTCTCTCTTTGGGCTCCAGTGGCTTCAGTGGCTTGCGCTCCGAGGAGCGTTGCGTTTCGTCACCTGAGGCGAGGTTTGGAGCACCCGCTACGACGTGCTGCCCAACTTCATCATCCCGATCAAGCGGCCACCCGAATTGGGAAGCACCCGGCGACGTGACCCGGGCGAGGGTGGGCTTTGGAGGCCGGAAGATGCGCCGTGCCAGTTGAAAGGGAAGAACCTTCCCAAGAAGAGTGTGCAATGGATCGAAGAAGGAGGTCAACCGCCATAAAGCAGGCCGATGTCAATTTGGGTTTGCAGATTTGAAGGCGCTACCCAACAAGATTGTTGTTGAGGAAGGGTTCCGGGATTTGCACGGGGGGGGATCGTGATTCCACCTGACACATCAGCAGCTTGGAAGTTTACATCTGACTTTTTGTAGTTTGCAGATGGGAGGAAGCTCGCCTTCCCTTCGACCTAAGGAATGGCTCCCTAGAGCTTTGTCACACCGACCGGCTTTGCTACTGCGGCGCGCCCGTGTGCACCTACGCCGGCCGACGTTTGGTGGACCCAGCGACTCAGCCGACTGCAGTTGACAACGCTGACGAGAGCGGGAGAGAGTCACGTTGGCGCCGAAACGGGCATTGATAAGACAGAGCCATCCCGAGACGAATCAGCGAAACAGCCACCAAGAACAGTTAAGCAGAGGCACAGAGTGGATAAAGAGGTTAGAGAGGCTATCCAAGAACCTACCTACCTAGGGACCTTTTTATGGACCTGGAGATGGTCCAGATTTTCACTGGGTCGGTGGTGCCGCAGGTGATGCCCAACGTGTCATGGGACAAGGTCTTTGTGCCACTGCCAGTGTCTGGGCAGACCGCTTGGAACAGGGGTGGGGGGGTCTGAAGTAGGGAGCGTGTGGGACCACAGCCTGCCTACCACACGGAATTTCTCACTTAGATAGGGTTAGCATGGACGTAGAGATCCCAGGTCCCAGCAGGATCTCCATTTAGAGCCCTATTTTTCCAGTAGAGACTGCTGCTCCATGTGTTTTTTCATTGTTGCACATCCGTACGTGATGCAACTGGGGCGCCTGCTGACATGCTTGGCTTGGCACCGCCATGAGGCCCGGCGCTTGCAACCTGCTGACGCGCCGGATGAGCCGGACGCGCCAGCAATGCCGGAGACGCCGCTGCGGAGTGCTGGCGCCAGGAGGTTGGCAGGTTCCTTCCGCGGCACGGAGGGCAGTGATGGAGCTCAAGGGAGGAGGAATGAAGCGGAAGATTCATTGGCCAGCGGCTAGCAGATCTTTTTTTTTGGAGGTAATTTATACAATGAAGTACCGGCACCGGGCCAAACAATCGGACGGGCCTGCTTCTTTGAACATAGATGGTTCGTCGGCTCTTCTAGGCCTCAGATTGTTTTTGGCTTGAGGGGAGTTTATGACGGTTTGTGGTACATGGAAGGACCTGCTGAGTCCGCTCCCTCCCTCCCGCCCAAGTAAGTGTACTTGAATACCAGCCTGCGAGGGGGTGCAGACATAGCCTTGGTCTGGGGCCTCCGCACCAACGAGCAGATGCCACTGCTGGGTAAGCCCGAGCAAGCCTGGAGCTTTGAGGCGCCGCCATGATTCGGGAGTCGTGTTGAACAGATGCTTTGCATTAAAAGCATGCGTTTGATCTTTCAAAATCTATTTTTGGGCGAATTGGAGCCATCGCATGGTCTGCAGCATGTCAAGACCCCTGGATTGGTGTCGAGGAGGCGTTCAGGGTACAAGCTCCAGCCACGCAGAGGGTCTTGCTCTCAGCCTGCAGCTTGGGAGGCTTAGCTTGAGGTGAGCCAGTTGGGGAAGCTTCAGACATTTTGAGTGCACTGCAGGGCTTTGTGATGGATAACATCGGTGGTTTGCTTGTGCTGACTCAACCAAGTTTAGCTCAAAAACCTCTTGAGCCATTGACTCAGAACTCATCGGTTTGCCTTGCGACGCACCTGAGTGGGACTGACTGGGTTGTGCATAGAGCGTTTTGGAAGATTTTTTGGTGAAACAGGGCCTTGGCTAAGTCTAGGACTTAGGAGTTCCATGACTTAAGTTTTAGGACTTAGGAGTTCTAGGACTTAGGAGCTCACATTGTTTTGTGATTTTGTTTCTTGCCTTTTGGGTTTCAAGGGTCGCTTAGCATTTCTCACGGTTCAGCAGTCCCCAGTCCCGGTCGGCACTCTCACACGTTGGGGCGTGCATGATTGCCACCCCACCTGCCAAGGAGAAAAAAATCCTGCACTACTCATACAGGCCAGGAGGAGGGGGGACCCCCCCCTGCAGGATGGAGGTGGCTCCGTGCCAAGTCCAAAACACCTTGGCTCATTTGAGTACTTTCCCGGAGGCGCGAAGAAAGAGCAAATAGATGTAGATGTCACATTAGATGTCCTTAATTTTAAAGCCACGGGTGGAGGGATAGTGAAGTTTGTTCCAAGCCTGGCGCCATGCTACTTGGAACATGTTGAACCAGCTTTAAAGAACAAGGCAGCGTGACCTTGCGAGCTTTAGTTGCCTTCAATCGCAAAAGCATGCGAAAACTATACCTCAAGATCTCAATTCAGGAGTCACAAGACAGGGTGGTGTTTAGTCCCATCCAGCGAGTGGATGTGTCAGGAGCACCCCTAATCGCGCCTCATGTGATTCCTAGCCGCACTCCAATTCTCTCCGGTGGTTGTTTCTCCCCGTGAAAATCGGATCGCGATAGGTCGTGTTCATGTGATCTCCCATTCCGGAGTTGGAAGATGGCGTTAACATCCATGGATGTCCAACTCCATGTGATCTTTCATAGCTACACCTTGAGACATTTGACAATTGAGATCGCAGCCCCTGCGCGAGGTCTCCCACTGCTGGCTGAGGGACTTCAGGACCTATGCCACAGATCGGGGCTATCCATTTCCCGCGCTCTAACAACATCAGGGGAGCCGGGGGTTGCAAGAATTGAACTGGTTATGCTTGTTGTCACCAGTGCCCAGAAGCTGGAAGGTATTGAAAGTCACCCTCCAGTCCTTCTGCCGGGCACAGCCAGCCCCCCAAAAAGGTTCCAAGCGCTGAACCATGCTGAGCAACCTTTTTGTAACGCCTCTTCATGAGTGAGACTCAGCAACAACACTCCGGGAGATGGCCATCCATAGGGGGCCCACAGGGGGCCCAGACATGGCCGAAGAGGCATCCGCCAGACTCGGACAGGACGTCAGGAGAGACCGGCACTTAGCCTCCAACAATCCATTCCATGTGGACAACCCCCTCTTGGTAGAGGAAAAAGTCGGTTTTTCAAGGGCCATTGTCCACCATGATGATTGGAGGTGGAGTAAAAACAATGTCGCCCTGCTTTGCCACAAGGGTCTGGTGTCTTTGGACGCAATGATGGTATCTACCCTTCACTCGCCAGATGACGCATAAAGCTTTCGGGCGTTTTGTATCCAGCTCCAAAAACCAGGGACGCCATGCATGCGATTCCATCGCTGCGCGGCTGGCCGCGTTTCTCATTGCTTCTCCGAGGTGCCCTCCACGTCGTTCCAAGTGCTCTTCCAGCGCTTCCTGGATGGACGTGTGCTGGGGAAGCTTGGCCCTGGAATTCTCTGCAAAACACATGTGGATGCCTTCGGATGCAGGAATCTTTCGCTTCCACCAGGAATTCAGCCACGGGTAGGGGGGTTTCTTGAGAAGCTCCTGGCGCACCTCGCCGGGCTCCTCAACAAGACCTCAGCACCCGCTGTTATCAAGACTTCCAAGGAATGGAATCCTTGCAAAGGATTACATGTGGCTCACAGACGACTTCCAGCTCAAGGCCACATATATCCAGTTCATCGTGCCCCTGAACTACATGAGCCTTGCCTGACGAGACGTTAGTCAGGCACAGATGTGCGCGGAGGGATCTGGTGGGCGTCAAAAAGCCACAAAACCGCAGGGTGATTTCATCATTTAAAAACAACATAAAAGCCATTCGTTGCCCGTGTTTTGCAAGGCTGACTTCAATTTGGTTGCGTTTGTTGCGCCGCTACTTCGGGAGCGGTTGAGCCCTTAACTTCCCTGGGCCTAGCGCTTGAAGATGGCCATGGGTATTTGGGTGTCAGGTCTTGCCGTGGCTTTGTGGGAGCTACGATCAGCAATCGGAAAATGAACCACGTACCACCTCCCAGGTCATCTTTGTTCACTTAGTGCACCTTCCAAGGACGACTCTGAGCTCAACGATCCTGGCATTAATGGAAGAGTGGGATAAGGCCCAATCCCAGCTGTTACACTTGCCGGTCGGTCGGAATCGGCATCCCGGGGAAGTGACGTTCCTTGCAGTGACCATTAGAGCTTCTGGAAGCTTATCGTTTCCTCTTCTTCTCCTTCCTTATTAAGGTGTGTTTGGTCCAGCTTTCTCAGGGGTTCCGCTTCCTTCCTTGCCAGTCTTGCAGACCAATTCTTTCGACCAGTGGTCGGCTCCCCGGCTCCAATGTTGGCCCAGTCAAACGCGCCAGGAGGTGGAGGAGATTAATCAAAACGCGCCAGTGGATGCTTGTTTGCAGATGATTTTTGGGGATGGCAGTGATTGAGCGTCCATGGGTTGAGACAGCCTTGATGAGAGCAGCTATGCACAGATGCTGCAATCATTGAGGATGGAAGACTTGTTGGTTTTCTTGAGGGTTTTCTTGAGCAAAAGAGTACCCCTTGCTATAGAATTTTTATGCATAAACTGTCAACAATTGTCTTCGTCAAGGTGCACCAGCAAGGGGTATGTTTAAAGCAGTTTTCACTGTCAAGAACCTTTCTTCTGTGATGCTCCGTGTCCAGATTTTGCTCACAGATATGGTTTGATGGCAGAAATCACCTCAAGCCGAGTCGAGCAAAACCACAGAGTATGTGGGAACATGTGCTTTTTGCTCTTGCTTTGACGCATGAACAACTTGAAGCCAGGTTCTTCTTTCGGGTGAGGTGAAGCTTAGCCACGCGGGCATTTCTGTGTTGCATGTGTTGCGGACTGGAAACTGTACCCCATTTGCAGCCAACATGGACCGCCAAAAACCGCCAGTGGGCAACATCGATGGCAATGAACCCGGGGATGTAGAACATGTGGTTCCATGAGGTTGCATGCATGTCCAATCATGTCCACCCCGTTCCCTTCTTCCATTTTCTTCTATTCAGGAGCTTGGCACCACTTGGCATACTTCTTCCTTGTGGCTCCGTGCAGAAGCTGAGCGCGCGATTGTCACTGGGGCAGCACTATAGACCATCACCATCCAAAGATGAAGGTGCACTGACCACTAGCTGCAGCCACGAAGGCGTGCCTCTTACCGGGAACGACTTTTTCGCGCCTCCTCCCCTTCCCCCGGTCTTGATTGCGATCCTGGCATGTGTAGCAGTGCAGCAGATGCGTTATGACTTGACCATGCTGAGGTGAACAGCACGGTGCTCACCATGGTAGTCAGTGCGGCGTGTGGCTTTCTAGGGGCGCTCTTCTTTACACATGGGGACCTGCTGTTGCTCGGATCTGGGGTGTTTGGCAAACAGCCACCCATCGAAGCGATGGAACTTGTGTGATTCAGAGCAATCTGCGTCCCGACTCTTCCAGCTGCATCGGTCTTCCAGTTAGAGACGAGTTCGTGTGCGATTTCTTGCGTGGGGAAATCGGGGGTGCCACTGGTTTCGGCAGTGGGAAGGACAGACAGCCCAAATGCATCCGAATGCAGAACGTGAGCAGAAGCCAAGGTTATCCTGGATGGTGGTCCTCAATGTGACCTGGCATGCCGTGGCAGCTGCCATCAGATGTTTTTGTTCCATTTACATCGTTTGTCCACACATCTCCCTGCTTCTCCACCTCTCCCTGTTGGAGTTCCGACCCAAGCACCCAACCGACCCGGAGAAAAAAGCCACTCTCCAACCCTGTCCTCGCGTCTCCCGACGAGGTCATGGGAGTCACCATCTCCTTGGCCTGGTTCATGGTCGCGCCTCGGTTCCGAGCAGCCACCGTTCCGTTCCCGCAGGGGGGGCGCGTTGCGCGAGCTGTGGCCGAGACGTGGTGGAAGTCTTGGGGTCGCGAAACTCGGGGGTCAATATGAATTTATATGATTTTATATGAGCCTTCACCCCCCAAAAAAATGGAGAACATTCACCTGCGCCATCCTGCACCCAAACCATCGTCATGCGCCTAAATAGAAACTGTTGCTCCTTCTCATCCTTCTGGCTAAGCAGTGCTTTTTCAGCCTGAATCCTGGGCCACTCCCGAGCCTGCATCCGACATGCTCCAGATCTCCGCGCCGGTCACTGCTTGCAGTGGGCCGTGGGGTCGACGATCTTCGCTTGGAGTCGTCGCTGCTTAGGTCTTTATGGGTTGGGCCATAGGGGTCCTGGAGATCTTGGGTCTCATCGTCTTTGTGGGATACAGCATCACCTACTCCCTGCACATTGCCCACAAGCAGCTTGGAGTCGTTTGGATCACCGACCGGCAGATCTGCCTAGTCCCTCCCTTCGGGACCACCCAGTGGACCGGCGATACCGAGCCCGGTGTTGGAGAGAGCCCCTGCATTGGAGTCCACATCAGGGTGGACATGGGAGGCGCGGATGGACTGCTAACTGCTAACTCTCAACACCTCCATGAAATGTAGTGGATCGATCCACCAAAAGCTGCAATGAGACAAATCCTCTTCTCACATATGCCAATGATGACCAATGCCTCACCTTTGTCAAGTCGCAGCATGCGCATGCCACGTGTTCCTCGTGTTACTCGTCACGTGGTTCGTCACGTGTTACTCGGCTGCCGGTGGACGGGTCCGGTCCCTCGAGTCCCCAGAATTGCCATTCGGCGACCGGGAGACGAATCAAGTGGATGTTATATATCCTTCCTGCTACCAATGCTCATAGCGGATCGTCTTGATTATCTTGATTCAATGCTCTTTAGCATTGCTAG
Source organism: Durusdinium trenchii (assembly GCA_963970005.1). Lineage (NCBI taxonomy): Eukaryota > Dinophyceae > Suessiales > Symbiodiniaceae > Durusdinium > Durusdinium trenchii. The sequence goes on along the minus strand of CAXAMN010000003.1, from coordinate 562,428 downwards.
CATGGGAGAGGAAGGAGCATGGTAGCGGATCGTCTTGATAGCTATCATTCAGCTCTCCAATGCTCCATGCTCCAATGCGGATCGAGCGGATCGTCGACACATCTCCTTGGTTTCCACTCCCAATGACTGGACATGGACGTGGACGTGGAGTACGTGGGCTCCACTCATCTCAGTGGCCTTCCACTCCAATGAAGTCAGTTGCAGAACCCAGAGGGGTGAACCCCCACAGCATCCAAAAGCACTATATAAGATAGAACTGCACTCCCCGGAACTAACATGGAAGTGGACCACTCCCTGTTCTTGTCTTTGTTTCTTATGGCATCTCCCTTCCTTTTGGGGCCATGCCATCCACTTCGAGGCCTGGAACCCTGGAGTGCAATCCACTTCACGTCCCAGGTATCAGGAACACACCCTCACAGCCGCCTCTGCACAGCTGGGCAGTCTCTACGAGCGGCGCCGGGAGGCCGTGCTGCTTGGCCGAGACCGGCAGATCCCGAGGTGGAGATCAGGACGCAGGTCGAACATGGTGTTGCAACGCCGTAACGCCATGCGGAAAAGGGGGGTTAGATGAATAGTGTAACAGGGCATACAAACCGGAAGGGCACACATTACCGGTCCCGCGAGCTGCGACTCGCTGCTGCGGTAGATGTGACCCCTCCCTCCAGACACTGGTCTTGTGGAGAGGAACTAGGCGCGTTTGCCTTTGCAAAAGCTGAGTGTATTTGCACGCGACAGCCCGTGTTGAAACTCTCCGTCAAGACGGCTTCTCAGATGCATCTCGAGCAGATCCCATGAAGTACCACAACAGCCATGGACTCTCACCGCAGTGGGACTGTTCTTTCCACCAGTGGGTTAGTTGTTTCGCTGATGCTGTTTGAGAACATCGTTGCCTCCTTTGCTGCGACAGAGACTTGAGATGATCTATTGAAACTCTGAGGGCCTCGTGATGTCATTTCTTGCTTATAACAAAGGCAGACGCATAATTTCACTTGTGGCAAGAACCTCATATTCTGCACTTCAAGGGTTCTAGCATACTAGCCTGCCAAGCAACTTTCTTGGGCCTATCAGCCTATATATCTTGATCCTAGAGACGCCCCCGTGAAGGGGCCCAAACAGATGCATCCGCACTGAGGCTCTATGCCTTGAACTGCATGCATCTTGTCCTGAGCAGTGTGTCATCACGAGCTAACATTTCTCCACACCTCACCCAGTTGGACCAAAAACCATGTGCAACATTGTGCCACCGGCATGTGCATCATCCTCATCGCCACCTTTTCTGGCACCCTCCGATTACTGTATACGTTTGATATACCCTCCGACTCCAAAGTACCCTCCAATCCACGTGCGACGCGCTGCCATTTGACGTGAGGGGCGGTCGAAGCGGTCGCAAGCGGTCCAGGTCCAGCTCAATCCTGGGATCCGCGATCACCACACTGGGATCCAGCTTCTTCCTCTTCTTTTGCCAGCTGGTGATCTTCGTCAAGCCCCTGAAACTAAAAAAAAGTCAGGGAGGGATTGATGGATGGGTGCAGAGTGAGGGAGGTAGGAGGAGAAGTTCATGCAATGCTCATGTGCTGGCCAAGGCTTGGGAGGGCGCGAAGGTATGCCATGGCTGTGGGAATTTAGAATTAGATACCCCCCCATTGCCCATTAAAAAGTAGCAGCTACACGCTAAGACCATTTCCCAAACGTATCGCAGAACAAGCATGCTCCTCATCCAGCATTTCAGGTGTGTGTGTGTGTGCATCGTGTGTGTGGTGTGTCTTTGGGTGTTCGATCTCCAGTTACAGCACTTTTGGGAGCTTCGATGCTCACCAGTGGTGCAGAGTTACTGAGTATCCGCTAGAGAAATCCTCCTCATTGTGCAGGACCGGTCGTGTCACAACAAGGGCTTTTCGCAAGAAAAGACATGCAGGATGCAGGGTCCATTCACTGGAGACTTGTTGCGTTTCTTTGATATTCATATAGTGAGTTTCATAGTGTACAACGAGCTAACACTCATGCAAACTCGCCACAACCATGCCACAAGCACCACGTCTGTGGCGTGTCCTGAGGCTCGCCACCGTTCTTTCCTCTGTGCCTTGGGGCGCGCGGCGCGGAACGAACGAACGAACGCCCATGGCTCGTGCTCGGCGAGTCAGTCCAAGAGGTCTGTGGTGGGGACTCAGTGACTCAGTGGCCGGCCTGAGGCCCCCAAGAAGACTTCAAACCCCCCACTCAGTGTCCCCCAAAACCGGAGGTCCGGGTGTTGGAAGACTCCTTCCTGCGGGTCCTATGGTGTAACATGATGTAACTGGTATTATTCTACCTACCTACCACCAAGATGGTTTGGCCTTTTCCCAGGTGACCTTCTTTGCTTGCCTCTTCGCCACGGTGGCTTTCCCAGCAGCTCTCCTTTGTATCGGTCCAGTGGGCACCAGCTGTCAGCACCTCCTCCACCACCCCGACCTGCTGACGCATCCCCTGGATCCGCCACCGCCGGAGCCGCGGGGCCACGTCCGGACCCGGCGAAGCCCCAAGCCGGCCGCGGGGTCGCCGGAGCGGCAGATGTCCAAGCTGGCACGGAGCATCCCCTTAGAAGCTGGGCTCGGGATGGGAGGGGGTGTTTTTTTTTACATGCATTGATCGAGTTGGGGGCTTCAATGATTCTTTGATAGCTTAGGAGTCAGTGTTGCAACCTGGTTCAGCCTGGTTGGGTGTCCAATAGACTACCCTACACTGCTAGACACCCAGACAGAGACGGCGTCCAGGACGATGGCTTTTTTGTAGGGTGGCCACTTCACCCATCAAGGCATGGGGGTGGGCAGCATGGTATAACTATAGACGTGCCAGTTTTGGGGGTGCAACCAGCGTGCAGCATCACCCCTGAAGCCTGGATGCCTCCCAGCCTTTTGCAGTCTCAGGAAAACAGCACCACATCTGACATCTTCTTCGCGGCCCACGCCCAAGCCTCCCGCCCTGCCACGCGGCCGCGACCGGAGGGCCGTGCCAAAGTGCCACTTGGGCTGCAGTGGAGTCGGCCCTCGGGGCGACCTCACTGGTCACCGTTCGTCTGCCCAAACGCCCAGTTCGAACAGCTGAGCTCCCACCCTGAAGTCGGATCGAAGGATTTGGGGAATTCATCCACACACTGGGCATTGATCCGATGGTTTGTGACAGGGACCAGGGGGGGGGTCGGAGGCTCTCAGAGTTCAAGGCACGACGGGTTCGGCTGGTTCAGTGCTTGGAGCCCATTTTTAGCACCTATCCAGTGCTTCTGAGACAGCTCAACCAGCTCAACGAGCGCATTCTCGGCCCAGCACCGGAACTGTCGCGCTCCACTGTCCACTCGCCTCGCCCTTGTCAGGAGCAACTTGGATTCGATGGCCATCACGGTCTTGTGAGGCGATCAGTGTAGCAGATCTCCAGCAAAAGTCCGGAGCGATAGGACCTATCATGAACCTATTGGAGCTACATGTTGGAGGTCCAACAAATGTCCAAAAAACGCCTAAGTCGTGGGAACCAAGTCGTGGTTTTGGATTTTGGAGCTCGATGGTTCGTGATGTCCGTAGCTTAGAGGAATGCCTGGAGCAAAGTCCTTAGGCCACATTGGATGGAGAACTGTGAAATCTGAGGCTCTAGGTTAGGAAATTAGGCCATAGGCCCGTTTGATTTGTAGTTGGTGAATCAGGACAAGAACCCTCAAGCTCTTGGAGGTACGGTACGTGTTAGAGATATGCTAAGCCTTCATCTGGCACAAGGCATTGCTCCAGAACAAACTGCAGAGCGGGCATCCAACATGTGCAAAGCACAAGGGGTGCGAAAAGAGACCGCTCGTACTGTGCAGTCGCATGGAGAAACGTCGCTTTTTTGTTGGTTGGAAGCGTTCAGACCTCATGGCAGACCGGCAGACCTCATCAAGATGCTTTCACGGCCGAAACCACTTGCGCGACCAAGTCGGGGAGGCAATTCTTAGATTCACACCATCTGAAGTGTCAAATGGCTGCCGAACCCGCATCGATTCGTGCCGCATGGATCGATTCGCCCATCGATTCGGGCCGTCGACATGCCCTTCTAGTCTAGGCGGCTTCTCCACAGCCGGGTCCGGTGGCCAAAGGATGCCAAAGGCCAAGGGGATTGGATGGGCTTCAGTTGGAGTGGATGGAAGAAACAGTTGCAATTCGACAAACCAATGGTATTATATAATCAGTACTGGATTCTGGACGCTTTAATGGGCGATGTCCAACTTGCACCCCTGCCCATCAGAACACCTATAAAAGAGGACTTCAGATGCACAGTGCTCACATTCCACAAACAAATAGATGGCCAATCACATGATCTACCATGATTTGGTCCACTGTGGGTGGCGTACGGTTGGCATTTTTTGCTCGGAGGTCCTCACGGAAAAAAAGAAAACGCAACCCTTTTCGGGCGCCGAGCGGCCATTTTCAGTGCGCGTCCGGTCGTCCATGAGGCATGTAGCTCCTGGTGGTTTGAAAGAGTGCATGGTAGGAGTCACGCTAGGATATGACTAGTATATGTTGAACATACTATGCCTTATTTGATTTGAAGATCAACATTGTACTCCAAGAAGTCTGGCCCTTTTGAAGAAGGACCCCCCGCCTTGGACGGTCGCATCTTCATGCAGTTTCCATCAATTGTCGCCTGCAACAGAAGCCACTGAAAGAAGCTTTGATACCTGTTGATCTTGATGAACTGGATTTGGGGTTCCTTCTTTGGATTTCGGCTCTCCCCTCACAGGCCTCCTACCAGGATGTCGCGTGGCAGTGGGACACCTCCTCGGCCGCCGAGGTGCCGCTGCGCCGTCGAAGGCCACGTCGAAGGCCAAGGTGGGAGCTGAGTGGTTGCTGCTGGCACCCGGTGACCAGTGTTGGGAGGAGGTCCACGGTGTTGGGAGTTCCCAAGAAAGAGCTCAAAGAGGTTCAAAGCCCAGGTGTGAGTTGCCATGGAATTTAGCATGGGCCGCTTTTCTGGGGGGAATGTTTGAGTTGAACACCATTCTTTGAGGATCTTATCAAACTATGGTCAGGAGGTCATTTACGTGGGGTGAAGTGGTGGAATCTTGGCATAATATTTAGACTTAGAGGTCAATATAAGTATTGATTTTGCTCGAGTAATTGCATTGAAAGCTCAATCGCAGTCATGCAAGATGATTACGATGGTCCAGAGGTAACGCAAGGTTCCAAACAGGTTCTGCAAAGGATGCAAGCATTTACACCCATCGTCCTGCCCTCGACACAGTCAAGCAGAAAACCCGCGAGGTATCCCATAAAAACGCAACCTTCAACACCATACAATACCATACATCTTTCTTTGAGAAAGCTTGACCGACAAAAACTATTTCCTTGGAGCGACACTAGCATTTAACCACGACCAGGTTACCTTAACCACGACCAGTTTACTAGTCTCCCTGGGGTGCTGGTTCGGACGTTTGCCCTAATGCACCCGAGCAGTTTCCATGAGCACCTCCAATGGCTACCCGGCCCCGGCTCCCGCGCGCCGCTGGCACCGTGCTGCGGCGGCTCGGGCGGGAATCGCCTCTGCCTGCGCCGGACGAGTGGTTTGGCTGTTGGGGAGCCGCTGTGTGGCTCACTTGCAGCTGGAAAGAAGGGACGAGCAGAGTGTTCTTTAGTTGGAAGAACTGTTGGAAGATGCTGAGATAGCATACCGATAGGCCGATAGGTCATGAGATGTCATGAGTCATGCAAGCAAAAAGTGTTCAAGCAGGGTGGATGGTGTGGGACAGTATTTCTTCATGTCCTTCTCCTTTGATGTTCGTTGAAGCCAGCCAGGTGGAGCTGCTCTTGCCTTCCGGCGAGCTTCGCCAGAGACGTCTCCATCTCTCACTCAAGGCTGGTTCCCGGGCCGTGGCTGATCCTGGCCGCCCGGGGCATTTGCCACCTGGTGTGGGCACGTTCTACGACCAAAAAGCCGTCGAAGGCGTTTGGGGGGAAAGCAAGGATGCCTGCTTATGCTTGCTTTAAGGATTTTGGGATATTTGAGGCATCAGTCTGGATGGATCAATTGATTTCAATTGATGGACAACAGGAGGTTCACCCTGCTCACCCAGGTTCATAACTGTTCACCCTCTCTTTCGGTCGATGTGTTTGGACTCACCACCTACCTATGCCGGGCATCCGTGCTCGTCGGTTCCTCTCCTTGCTATGCCTTGCTCCATCCCTAAGGTACTTGCTTGAAAATGGGAGCTCTGCGATTTGGCACTGCAGTCCAGAGGGTGTGGCTGAATGTCTCACCTCTGAACCTCAAGGCAGGTGCTTTAGAGCCTCCTTGGGCTCGCGGTTCCTGTTCTGCGGCCGAAAGTTGCTGGTGACCGGGACGCCAAACCAGGGAGCTCATAGCCCTTGGCTCTTTGACTTAGCGGATCGGCTTCTTGGCAGGTTCGGCTGGCATGCACGGAGGATGGATTCCAAGGAATCAAAGGATATTTGCGAATAGGCAGGCGGACAGAAATAGAATGAAATAGATAGACATTTCAGACACTTACTCCAACACATGCATGTTGCCATTGCCCAATGCTGTACTGCATTGACTGTTCCAATAATTTGTCTCAGACCTCTTTGTTTAGAGAGCCCATCCACCCTCTGAGGACCTGGGTGCGATTGCCCGATGCACCGTATGCCATCCTCTCAAGCGCTGTCGTGGCCTCGCCGAGTGAGATTTGCATCCTGGGCGGCTGGAGCAAGATGCCGCTGGCTTTGGAGCGTGTTTTTTCTCCCTCTTTTTGTTGTTTTGGGGGGTGCCAGTTTGAAAGGGTCTTCCGCCTTGTTTGCTGAGACATGTCAATGTCACTGGGACTTTGTCTCAAACACTGTAAAGACTAAGACTCTGAACGTAGGTGACCAATGTGATTTCCAGACTCCCCAAAAAGAGATCACACAAAGAAATTGCAAGCCACATCAAGTCACAGCATGGTTGCAGCCTAGCATTGCCATTATGACCACTTAACTTATATATAATAGATTTGGATCGACTTAGATACACTTAGATCGACCCATAGGTGTCGAAGTCTGTGTTCGGTACACTGAAATCGTCCTGCTCTCATCTTTGACATTCCTGGAGAGGTCTAACCAAACTGAATCCCCAACTTAAGAAGCCACACCTAAGCTGCACCACCCAAAATCATCAAGCACCCCTGCTCGTGCCTCACGAGCCGAGTCTGGACCGAGTGTGGACCTTCCCAGCTGAGGCACAGCTGCCACGGATTCCTCCAACGTTTCTCGCTGAAGACAGGTACCTGGGAGGTCTCGTCTAGCAGCATCCCGTGGCGTCGCCCGGGCGCCGCCGCGGTTCAGACCGCGGGGAGCCATGACACGCTGGTGGCAGCCTTGGGGTGGATGGACGCTTCAGCTGATTTCGGGGTTCAGCCTGCAGGGAAGCGGGAGCTGACGAGTTTGCATAACGATTCATCTAGATTCCGATTCTGTCTTCATATTCAGCTTCTTCCCATCTTCCCACTGTATAGCACATAAGTTTTAACAAGATTCACCGAATGACCCAGGTCCCAGCTTTCTTCTCCCACCTTCTTACACCAAGGATAAGCCCTTAAGTTCCTCGTTTTGCCGCCCAAAACGCTCCGCACCAGCCCAGGAGTGCGACGGCACCGTGGGACACCGCGACTTCCGCCTGTTCCGGCGCAACGGCGGTGCCCAGCGGGACACGTGCTCCAGCTCGCGGCTGGTGGCGCTGGCGGCAGGCCAAGTGGAAGAGCTGGCGAGGCTGCCGCTGGCAGAGACTTGGGGCATGTGATTCGTGGGATGTGATGCAGGTGGTGTAGAATTCTGATATCAGCACTGATGGAATCACCGTGCAATACTGTAAGTAAGACGTCCTTCACTTCATCTACTCGTATCTTTGGGACCTTGGTGCAGTAAGAAACCTATCTTGAAGCAGGTTGCCGGAGTGTTTGAGTTTTCTACTTGACTTAGGACTCCTTCGAAAGCCTGGGTGAGCTCTTCCACATGGGCCATCACCTGGTGTGCATTGGTCGGGATCATGTGCCTTGGTCATGCCTGGACAAGCTGTGGCACACGGCGGGTGACGGTGGGTGGGGGACAGCAACGTGCTGCACCTCAGGGATGGGAAAGGCCCAAAGGCCTCAGCAACATCCGAATGATGAAACTAGGTGGCATCCCTGCAAAAGCCTCTCAGTCAGCTGGTGCTGGTGCTGTAGGCTGAGAGGAGGATGCCCCGCATTTTGTGCGGCCAAGGTGCAGATCTTTGACCAAAAAGAATGCTCATGGCAGACCTGGCCACTACCAGAGGACAGCTTTACGCGGTACCCGTGCCGTTTGCACACGATCGTTGATGCATCGTTGAGCTCCGGGCTCAAAGGGGTCTCATGGCCCCAAAACGGGGAAGGGGGGATCCGTCGAAGGCTTCTTCGTGTTCTTTGCGGCCCTTTTGATGATGCCTACAGGCGATTACAGGCGCTGGCCTAGGCTGGCGCTGACCTAGGGTGATCACAAAGTTCTTCAGATGGCGGACTGGTGGTTTTTGGTGATCAACATGGCTTGGCAGTCCAGAGTCCAGAGTTTAGTATGCTTGCATAGCAGTTTGGAATTCAATGACAACAAGAAGGTTGATCCCTCCTGAGCAGTACCAATCCACCAACCCAGCCCGCCTCGGACCATCTCGGACCTCCCCATCCCCCCCCAAAAAAGAACAAACAACACTCCAGCGAACACAACACGCACCACCCGCCACCCACGGCCGCGCGCCGCGCCACTGCCAGCCAGGAGCTCTCTCGTGATGAGAGCAACTCTTGGGTGAAGCACTGTGGCTCCTGGGCAGTGGCCTTCGTGACCGAGTACGCCGAGCTGACCGCTCCGAGAGCGCCGACCGGTCGATGAGTGCCGGTGAGGACAGAGGTCCGGAAGCTTCCGGAAAGGCCGGTCGTTCAGAGAGAAAGTGAAGCCATGCAACTGAACATGCTGAGTGACGGCGTTGCGGTGTGGAGCTGGGCGTTTCCGAGCCGCTCTCCCAGGAGTTTTGTAGATCCCCACTCTACAGGTAGATGATTTTCAGCAGCATCACGGTTTTATAGATGCGCAGTTGCACGCGCAGTGCCAATTTTCGAGCGCCTTTTTGGTTCCCAGTGATTTGGAGCACCTTTCTCTTCTACAGCAACGCCGGTAGAAACCAGTGCTTGGCCCCCCAAAGCCGCATAGAAACACCAATGAAAGGTGCTTTTCTGAGCTGATTCGGCTCAGCGGAAAGAACCGCCAGCTTGCCTCGGTGCTGTGTACAGATTCTGGCTTCCCACCGTGGAGTGGAGTGCTGCCTTTCCAGTGGAAGTCATGAAGAAAGCTCCAATTTTGGCCGAGGATTCGCAGTGGCCGGCTTGCAGCAAGTTGGGTCAAAGTAAGCTCTCATTCCACTTCTGTATGTAACATTATGTAACATGCTCTCTCTCTCTCTCGCTCGCTCTCTCTCTCTCTCTAACACTTATGACACACACACACACACACACGCATTTATAAAAAGATTAAAAAGATTGGAGGCTCCAACATCATTTTGCACCCTACGCCACCAGGCCACTGGAGCAGTCCCGGCGGCACCTGCCCGTCCGGGGGCCCCAGCTCCGAAGCCTTCAGGGGGGGTTGGAGAACTCCCAAACCTGACTGGAAGGAGATCCGCCGTTTTTTTGTAATACTCAGTTTTCTGGGTTCTATATATAGCGATCCCCACATAGGATCGTGGCACAGATTCCCACACACGTTCTATACCGTGGGGATCTTTGTACGAACTTCTATCTATGACAGGGGTTGAGGTGAAGAACTGGAACCCACAAAAAGGATGTGACATGGAACTAGACCCAATCCTGCCAGCAGCTTTATGAAGCTACTAGGGGCTCCTGGCATCGCTACTAGGAGCAAGGATAGTACTAGGGGCTCCTGGCCTTACTACTAGGAGCAAGGACGCTATGCGTATGTCATCATCGACTCCAAGTCGCGTTTCGACGAGAACCGGTCAGACCCTTGTTGGACCGCAGCTGTGAGGTGCCATGCCACCTCCCGCCTTGAGTGCCCAGGAGAGCGGGTGGTTCCGGGTGCACCAGACCTCCTTGTTTGAGGTGTTTGTAAGTGGTTGCTCATAGCCCTCAAAGAGGCCAATGGGGCCTCCATGAATCAATCCAACCAGGCGCCCTGGCTTGTTTCGGTCCGTCCGTGTCCTAATTAGTGAAATCCGTGCCAGAACGAGTGATGATGAATGTGTATGTCATTGACGAGCTTCTGTTTTCAACCTTGGGTGCTTCAATCGGAGATCACACATGTCCAGGAGCAGAAGAAGGCCGAAGAGCTCCTAAAGAGTTGGGAAGGCCGGGCCTGCCATGTAAACAGCTGGATACTATCCAGCTGAGCCTGGCAGCACTGAAAGTCTTCAAATCCATTCCAATCCATGAGCACTCATATGCCGGCGCTTGGGACATGCTGAGACATATACCCTTTTGGGGGCCATGCTTTCCAGCCACTTTTTTCCACCAAAAGCAGCCTGGATTTGGACGCCCTGTCCAGCTCCCAGGGCGTTTCGGGGACCTGGCCAAGACGGTGAAGGCGCGAATGCGCCATGCGCTTCGTCCGGATTCGTTCCTTCGTCCGGTTCCGGTTCCGACGCGCGCCTGTTGAGTTGGGCTTCTTTTTGGGGTGGACCGGGGGGGTGGACGTAGCCTTTTCTTTTCCATGTAGGCACCATGCACACAGAGACACCGGTTCCGGCACTTTTTTCAAATATCATGTTCTTCAACGGTCTTACCCTACACTTCCTACACCTTCGCATGTAGGGATGGGGGACTGGATGCTGAGTTGCCTGATGCTTGCTACTCACCAGGTGGTCTCTTCTTCGCCCCTCCTCAGCGAGCGCGACTTACCGCGCGGCGCGCGAACTCAGTGAGCGACCAGCAGGTGGCGGGCGACGCCGCCCTGGACCTCAACGAGGAGTACAGTTCCATGGCCGAGAAGGTCCAGGCGCCGAAGGGTGATGGTGAAGTCAATTTTCTGAGGAGTAAGATGGGTGCCGCTTCGGGTGACGGCGATGGACATGCCATTCAATTTGAATGTCTTAATACCAAAGAGTTAAGGAATGCTAAAGAGATTATTTTTGCTCGAACGTCGCAAAGCCATCAAAGCTATCTTCCAAAGCGTTCAATGATTGGTCCTCCCATCAGTTGCGTGATGTTTTTCATTTATGCTTTCTCCATTTGTCATCCGAAGGTCCTCAAAGGCGAGCATGAAGAGCTTTGGTTTGGGCCCAAGTCCAACGGGTGTGAGCACAGACTACCCAAAATGGATGTGTTCCAGTGAAGATGCACCCGTCTCAGAGTAGAAAGCCTGAAAGCGCGGACCTAAAAACCATTAGATGGACCTAGGACCAATATAGAAAAATGATCGATCTAGAAGACTGCATGCCTGATTTTGTATGAAAAGAACCCTAGGATGGCGTTCATTGGAGGACTTGGGTGTGTAGAAGTTCCAAGAATCACAAGGTTGAACTATTCTGGAATTTCTTTGGTCCTATTCCCTTTGCACCGGAGTGGGAGACCGGGTCGGAATCATCCGAGCGAAACCAAGCGGCTTCGCGGCTTCGCGGCTTCAGGCGAAAGCAAGAAGCGGCCGAGAATTCCATGCAGCTGATTTATGACCAGCAGGTCAGGGCATGGTCTGAAGTACCGCCCAAGCTCTCAGAACGGAGGGGTTCATCAGGAACGGACTTGAGAACTGCCCAGCTTCCACTGGTAGAGTTGGGCTGAGCATTGAATAAGACATAAGTGCCTTTCACTGAGGCACTAAGGCACTAATTAAGTATATAGGGACATGGCTGAAATTGAGTTGCCTAGCGACGGCCGCGCTTCCAAGTTGTTTGCAAGCAGTTGTGGTTTGCTTGGCGACTGCTCAATCCAACTTCTAGAAGAAACCAGAGACCCCCCCCCACATCGATGCAGAAACGCAACTGGGCAGGATTCGACTCTGGAAATTGCCTGGTGGAAAGGGAAGTTGCAATGGAGTTCTGGTTCGGCGTTGGTTGCATGGATTCGGAGCATGGATTCCCAGGGCCCCCCTTGAATGCTCAATTCGCAGGGGCTATTTCATGTCCGAAAGCCAGGAGTTGCTTTCAGAGCTGCTTGGACACCTGGAGATCGAGCTGGACTTGGGATCGCCTCTTGGGCCCTGCTTCAGTTGGGAACGCTGTTCACGCGGTGAAGCGAGCTGGAAGGGGGGTTGGAGTAGGGGAGGGGGGCGAGCGAGCGAGTGGGGACCGGGACTGAGGACTGCCAAGAAGTCAAGGAGCTCACTGAGGCGAAGAGCTGGGTGGCAGCTGCTTGTGAGCTGGGTGCTGGGGTGCGTCTCAGCAGAGTCAGAGGTGTGGTGATGTTGGAAGTGGTTTCTCTTGATGGCTTTTATGATGTCTTGGACTCCATGAGGTTTCATACAGATTCTGCTCTTTCTTACTGATGTTATTTCCAGGTGATGCATGATGCATGATGCTGTTCCGCAACAGTATGGCGGAGTTGGGAAGTGACGTATACAGTGGTTTGCACATTCCAAGGGTCCTTGGAACTTCCAAGAGTCCGATGCTAGTACCGTAGCTCGGGCGGAGGCGCCCGACCTCGATCCAGCGTGGGCGTGGCCGGAGCCGCTGCCCCGGCCCTCGTTGTTGAGCGTTTCCCACCATCGGCAGGTTAGAAGAGAGAGCTCGGAGCTTGAACATGCAGCTGGACGAGCTGACTGGGCAGGCTGGAGAGAACTAACTCGGAACTCGGAGGCTGAGCTGCGCAGATTGGTGACTGCAAGAGACCCCTGCCTTGGCAGACTGCTGCCTTGCATTGTAATCAACAGATCAGACAGTTCAACACGGCTTTTTCCGCAAGCACCTTCCAGCCCGGGTTGGACTGGGTGTTCATCAAGAAAACGAGGAACCTAGGTGTCACTACTTTTTGTAATTTTATTGAGTAGGTATAGGTTCAATGATTCAAGTTCAAGTAGCACAAGCAACATTTCCACATTCTTGCAAATCAACATCCACAGAAGTTTCTTTCCAACAAAGCTTTGGGCTTGGCCACCAAGACGAATAAACATTGGGGATGCTGCCGTGAAAATAACATGTAGGACCTCAGCCCCCCTTCAGCGCAAAAAAAGCAGCATGTTTTTTTAAATGCTGTTTGTGTTTGGAAGACCTGGACCTTGGTTCCAAAGAATCTATTTTAGAATGTGAGGCTGATGCTGGAGAAATTTTTATAGAGTAAAATCAGTCGTGATACAATGGCTTTGAACCCCAGCACTGGTTTATTTTGTTTTCATTATCTTGGATAGTCAGGTGTTCCTAGGTCATCAGCCATGAAGCTAATGTAGGAATACACAAGCATGTAATCAGGCGAAGGAATTTAGGGTTAACATAGCAAACCTCAAAGTAGCTAGTGTTTTCACTTTTTGATGTTGGACTCCAGCAAACCGTTTTGGAGTCAACTCAGGTGTCAAGCCGTCCGGCAGGATACGAACCTAGGTCAGAGACAAATCTTTTTTGGGTGGAGGTTGAAGATACACATATTTTTATTTTACTTGATTGCTGCATCCCCAAGCCAGCCCCACAAAAGCCACCCAGCCCAGCCAGAAAGCTTTAGAATAAGAACTGGTTAGCAGACTGAAAGAGGTATATGTTGCAGTCTAGTTCTAGGGTGAGTTTAGCGGTAGATTGTATTTTATTGCAATTGTTTTTCCATATTAGCAATTGTCTTTCTAATAAAAGCCACCCAAAACACAGACACAAGCACAGCACCCCACACAAGCCATGCCAGTGCTTCCCAACCCTACCCAGTGAAACCTCCATGAAGCATAGCATGAAAATAGAATGTGGGAAGGCATGGTCAGAGACTAGTCTTTTGTGGGTGGAGGTTGAAGATGTGCAGATTCTATTTTTTTTAATTGCTGCATGGCACCAAGCCAGCCCCCCACAAAAGCCACCCAGCCCAGCCAGAAAGCTTTAGAATAAGAATGGGTTAGCAGACTGAAAGAGGTATATGTTGTGGTTCTAGGGTGAGTTTAGCTTTGGATTGGCAGATTTCAGCTTCATTGCAATTGGGCATTTGGTGAACCGGCAGTCTTGGGCATTTGCGTTGAACAGACGTATCATAGGTCAAGATCAGGGTGGAGTGGGAGCCGACGTCTATCATAAGGATTTTTTGCCTTGGGGTTGCTCATTTTATGTTCATAAAGTTGCCTCCCTTGAGGTATTCTGATAGCTTAGTCAGATTTTAAAGTACCTTGGCTACCCCCTCATAATTACTTTATTTTTGGGGGTGCTGACGCCCCCGGTGGCCCGGAGCCCCAATAATAAACTTCCAACAGCAAACTATCTCCCCACACCTTTTGCAAGGTTCGGGAGCACAGTAGGGTGCTGTAAGCCCATTCTAGTCCACCACAAGTCCTAAAAAAAGGAGCGATTGGCAGTTCGAAGGGCTCCCAACAAGTCGATTCCAAGAGGTTCAACGGTCCGAGACTCGCGCCGCGCTGCGCCTTCGCGCGCGCCTTCAGGCCCGGAGGCTCACGGAGCTGATCGGTGCTCAGGCCGTCTGGGTGGAGGGTGGAGGGTGGGTGGACGCCTTTTTTTTCGTTTGGGATCTCGGATGACTTGGATGACTCGTCCTAGACTAGGCCAAGTAATGATATCTAAGCACCCAGACACAGCGGAAGCAGTGCCGTGGGCACAGTCCATGGTTCAAAGCCTACCTTGCCTACATGGGTTGGGATTTTTGTCCCCAGCTGCCTTCGGAGTTTCCGCAGGCCACGGACAAATCATGAAAAAACCATCAATACATGCAATATATAGGCAATAGGGTGCCCAAAGAGAGGGCATAGCAGAAATGCGTGCGTGTGGCAGAATCCAGCAGCTCGTGCCACCTTGCTTGGCACCAGCATGAGTTTGCGGCCAGGTTCAACTGGAGGTTGCACAGGAAAACCCTTGACCTTCGTGTCGCAGACCAGGATCACCAAACACAGTTAAACTTACTTGACGATCATTGGGTTTGAAAGATGGGATGTGTATATAAGTTTTGGAGTTGTGGCCTGAGCCCACTGGCTATAGGCGATGGCATGTTAAAACGATCCGGAGAGAAACCAGGTTACTTGTTCATAATTCATATCATGTCTAAGATACGCCCGTTTGCCGTAGAGGAAATGATAGGAAATGTCTTTCACCTCAGAGCAGTGTTTTGGGAGGACCCTCAATTATCTCAATTGCGCTTCGGGGCAGTACCACATATTGCTACCTTCCAGCAGGCAAAGTTGCAAAAAAAACATGTCATGGGTGGTTGTGTCACCCATCCTGCTTTTCAATTGCCCGAAATGCGCACTGCCGACCTCGTTCCAGGGGCCCTCCGACCCGATGGCACACATGGCGCATTTGCTCGCGGCCCATCAGAGCGAGCTGGACGCTGTTCAGGCGGGTCGGCCCGAACTCCTCCGCGGCGAAGACCAAGCGCAGTAGGGCCGTTCAGCGGCGGAGTACCAGGGCCAAGCGCCTACGTGGTTGAGTGGTTCTTGCGCCTGGCTCGGGGCTACAGCTACGTGTAGCCCAGAAACCCGACGCCCAGTGAGTTCAATGCCCTCCAGGAGCGCCTCAACGCCTCAGAGGAACAGCTCAAGGCTCAGGAGGCCGAGTGCTGAGGCTGAAAGCACGGTTGGTGTCATTCAGATACGCTGACGGGGTGAGAAATCGGACGGGCTGGCACGTTCAGCACACCACAGGCCCTGGCAGCTCACACTCACAATATCTTCAATATAGTTACTAGTAACTAGTAACAGTTACTTGCTGTATCTTGCTGTGGTTTGCTGGAGGATGTCTATTTTCAAAAAGACAGGAAAGGCATTGGGTTTGCAGAGTGGACCCCAAGAAGTTGCACAGGCATCAGGTTCTAGTACATAGATGGCATACCTGTTCATCATCATCATCATCATCATCATCATCATCATCATCATCATCATC
>CAXAMN010000003.1:528584-546422 GCA_963970005.1 Durusdinium trenchii | reverse complement strand
ATCATCATCATCATCATCATCATCATCATCATCATCATCATCATCATAGGTCCGACGGACTTGTGACCCTGAGGCATCACTGATGTGACGCAGCTGGACGAAAAAGAGTTGCTGAAGGGATTTTGCGAGGAGATGGAGGTGGATGATGCAAAATGTCTCGAGGGTGTGTTTGCTTTTTAATCATCGAGTATCTGTAGTTGTTTGGAGGTGGTGTTTTGGAACCAGTTCGAGATTTGCATTTCACTTTTGTTTTTATCATAGAATCAGAATGTTGCAAGTATTCTTGCTGAAAGCTTATTTTAAAGATCTTGAAGGCTGGAACATGGCTGAACCGAACCATTTATGGAAGATGACGCGCCCCAGGTTCTTCACATGCTCTCCGCTCCTCTAGGTATTTTGCCTGGCGCCCACTCCTTGCTCGAGAATTTGTGACCCTTCTTAAATCAACAATTGCTGAAAAGACAACATTCCATGGGTGCAGGCACAGCTGCTATGCACATGCCTTTGAGATTGCAGCTGCAGTTGGGCCATTTGCATGGGCTGATGGCGCAAGAACATGTTTTTCTAAGCTCTTCATTGGCACAGGACTTTGCTTGATTATACGATGCTAAATGAACTATTATGAACTACTGTTATTTTTTTGGTGAATATATATATATATAGAGATATACATATATATACATATGTTTGTATTTTTTGCTCGCGGCCGTTTGGGTGATGCTGCAGCGTTTTAACGTCTTTTAGTTGTGTGCTATGGCTTGCCCTCAATTCAAGGCTCGGGCCTAGTTGATTTGGTGGCAGAAGAGATTGGCATTCTCGCGTATATATACGTGCTAATCGTTCATTCCGCACCACGCGTTTTTGCAGGAGCAACCTCATTCGTAGGTGGTCAGACTTGTGCACCTCTTAAGTGGAACAATGCCGCCCCCACACTCCACACCCGCTGTCCAGGTCGTGGTGCTCGGGGATTTCATGGCCGGAAAAACGTCGCTGGTGCGGGGGCGCTGGGCGGGAGAGAAGGGGGGGGACCTTAAGGGATGAATGGAAGAGGTCGCGGTCTGTCCTATTACATCCTATTACTTGTACAAGTCGGTCAACATGTATCACGTTTTTAGAGAAACAGCCTTTAATAATGATCATCATCTACTGTGACTGTGACTGATAATGGGATAGGCCTAAGGTAAATGCATGAAAAAAAGTGGATGAACGTGGGGATGAGGTGGTCATCGGCCAGAAAGAACTTCAACAAATCATTAGAGGCAACATGAGGAAACTCTGGCTGCCCATGGGGGCACTGTCACCATGTTCGGATTGACACGAAGTCTTCATGGTTTCAACATGTTTCAACATCTTTCAACCATACTTGGCGTGGTGCTGACTTGGCCTTCTGACAAAGGCAGGTGGGAAAGACGATGGTACGACTTTTTGCTCAGCAAAGAGCCACAGAATGTAGCCTTCAGAAGCACCATTGCACAGAGGGGGTATGACGGGGCCCTCCAGTGCTTCGTTGCTTCGGTTTCAATGACCCTCGTGTCATCGTTCCTTGAAAACCCTTTCGCTGCTACTTTCGCTGCTGGATGGTCCTGCAGTGAAGTTCTGCAAGAGTTGAGGAAGTTCCTGGAGCACCATCTGGGGTATCGAAAGTTCCTGCATGGCCATGTTCGGCATCGTCCCTTTGGACCCAAGAGGAGCTGAGCTGTCCGACTTGGGCGGAAACGCGCGTTTCCAGCGCGGCGCGGCACGTGGACTGCATCGCCTGCGGGAGTCCACCAGGTCAACCGCTTCACCCGCGCGAGCTTCGACCCGGACATCCTCAACACGCCGGCGAGCCCGGCTCGCCGCGGAACGCTGGGAAGCGATGGGTGACGGGCTGGGTAGCATGGCAGGAGCTGGCGCATGGAGCCTTCCAGCAAATGCTTTGGGTCATGGCATGGGGCCTCAACAAATTGAGGTTCATCCATTTTCCACCAGTTATGAAGGCCCAGGCCCATAAAAGTCTGTGATGCCAAACATAAACAGTCGTGCACACGAACATTGATGTATACTGGTGCCCTGCCAACCCCCCAGGAGGTCGAGGAAGGTCTTCGGAGGTTCCCCGCGACATCCACGGCGGGCGGCAACGCGCGATCCACCTCTGCGGTTCGCGCGATCCACCTGTCCAAGGGTGGGCCTTGACTTTCAAGTGAAGAAGGCGCATGATGGGTGCTTCGCGTGATGTGAGTGGTACATGTGGTACCCAGACGAATGTTTTTTTTCCAGCTCAGAGGTGCAGATGTTTGGAAAGAGGAGGCTGAAGATATGGCGATGTATGAATGCACACCAATTGTGGGCCCTCAGTTTACTTAGTACAGTCTTTAGATTGACCCTAGCTCTTCAGGCTTCGGCCAGTTGAAAGGACTTGTTGGAACTGTGGGTGTGGGACCCCGTTATGCATAATTGCAGCAGACAGATTTGACAGGCAAAGAACATAGCAACCTGAAGTGAACGACCATGCCCCATGAGCGTCTCTTCTAGTTATATCATTGCTACAAGTATATCATTGGTCTCAGAGTAGATGGCACACTCCCCAAGATGTACTACAAGTATGTTACAAGTATGCACCATGACTTGCTCAGCTGGAGCGTAAGAACCTCACTCTTGGAGAACCGCCCGCACCGCACCGCACCCACCAGGTGCGTGCGTCTCAAGACCCTGTAAAGCTGGAGCTTTGGGACACTGTGCCTCGTCGGGTTTGGGATCCTCGCGTGGTTCCAACGGCTGGTTGTGCCGTTGGGTTTCGTTGGGTACGCAGCAGGATCGGCTCGGCTTGAACATTAACGCTGTTGTCAACGTGTGGGATACTTACAAGCCATACAGAACGTTAACAATATGTACTTTGCAGATGCTTGCTGGTCTCAATGGCCCCTTTTTGTAGCAGATTTTCTCCCAACTCCTTGTCCAACCATGATGAGGCATCGACTGGCCTCCAATGTTCCCCAAAGTGCAGAGCAAATTTCATCGAACCATGCGTAGTGCCATGACAGGCGGATGTAGCTGCATGGAATCATCAATGAATCATCTCCCCTCTTCGAACAAAGTGCTCGGAAGAGCTGAGATCTGGACGGGAAGATTGCACCTTTTTTGTTCTATTTTGTCCTCATGGCACAAAAAGATATTTGGACCAGCTTAGGAGTGCCCCAACCCATGCTCAGAACCAACTGTATTGATAATCTTTTTCGCCAACGAACGCCTTCCGGCACAAGGCTGGCGACCCGCGATTTCGATCCTTGATACCGACGCTCGGCAGGAAATTAGAAGGGAAGCATATCAGACTATACAATACGAGGTTGGCTGGAGGAGGGGCTTAGAGGATGAGAGGAAGGTGAGAATGGTGAACTGTTGCAGATTTTATGTTTTAAGAGGTTCGGCTTCTGAATTTACAAGTCAGTCTGAGCGCTTGGACCTTCCTTTTCGGCCCAATGAATCTGGTGTTGCAACACTGGAAGTTGTCCTCAAAATAGATCATTGGTTGTCTTGACCGGTGTGGGCCCATGGGCGTATTTGCGATTTCGCATTAGGGCGCAGTGGCCAGTAGAAGAAGTTCTGCATTGAATCTCAGTCGCTGTGTCAAGACACCTGATCGACTCAGGCAGTACGTCTCGGAAGCAGATGCCCTGCTGGTGGTGTATCTCGGCGGCTTTCATGTTGTGCTCCTGAAGAAAGCTGGGGCACGACGCAATGGAACGTGATTGTTCTCAGGACTATTTGATGATACGTGACGTGTTAATTCGCAAAGAGTAACGACCTTTGTTCATAGACCATTGCTGCTATGATTTTCGATGTTCTCGCACTTGTAACCTGTTCATTTGTCTTGCCGGCCTTCTTTATTGTTTGTTTTTTCTTTCCCGTTTGTATCGCTGGCCAAAGACGGTGGTGCCATGTTCCAGTGTTGTCTGGTCTCGGGGAGCTGCTCCAGGTATGACATTACAAACCTGGAGTCTTTTGCGACAGCCAGGCTGTGGGCACCATGCACTCATTGGAGGTCTATTTTTGGGTGGGTCTATGGGGAGATGTGATGAGATGTGATCAGGCCTTCTACCTTTAACATCCCTTAACAGCCTGTATTCCCTACCTGACGCCTCGGACAGGCTGGTTTTTGTAGGAAGATGGAATCCGATCAGATCCGACCTCCCCTCTGACAGCCTGGAGGCGTTGGGTCCTCGATCTGGAGGACCTGGCCCCAA
This sequence comes from Durusdinium trenchii, assembly GCA_963970005.1. Taxonomy (NCBI): domain Eukaryota; class Dinophyceae; order Suessiales; family Symbiodiniaceae; genus Durusdinium; species Durusdinium trenchii. The sequence continues at coordinate 542,199 of CAXAMN010000003.1, read as the reverse complement.
GCGCCCTGCTGGCCCTCGTGGGTACGAAGGCAGGTGGATGTTGAGAAAGCCTTTTGAACACAACACAGGCAACAAAAATCCTGTTGGAACACCCTGCCAGGTGGACAGGGGCAGCGCCCGAGCCGTGTCCAAAGAAGAAGCTCAGATATTCTCAGAAGCCGGGACTCTCTGATGGATCGCCCCAGCGCCATTCACGGAGCCAGTTCCGTTGGTATTTGCATCGGTTGGTCCGGATATGTCCGGAAGGATCCTGCACAACACCGGCGAGAGAGACCCCTTGAGCTGGTTCGTGCACGTGTGCCCTGATGGTCCAAGGCGAAGAAGATGATCTTTGCCGAGACAAGCGCAAAGACAGGCGTGGATTCGTGGATGGTTGAGTGTGGGGTGAAGAACTGCCGCTGAGGATGAAAAAAACACGCGAAACTTGCAGATGAACGCATTGCTCCCACCATTGTAGGGGATGTAGGATGTTGTAGAGGACATATGAGGACATCGCATACTATATACATCGTATGGCATTCCTTGCAAGAAGCAGCTCTCCTTCCTTGATGCCAGTGCATGCGTAGCCACGGGGGGCCGACGTTGCAGAAGTCACCGAGAAAAAGAGATGAGTCAAAAGCAGGTGTTTTTCGCGGCGCCCACCGACCGGACACGGCTAGGACCAGGAAGACATGTTTTGTAGAAAGGACTGGTCGGGGTGCTTCTGAAGTGCTGCTGAACTGAACTCCCCCATGTGCCAGGCCCGCAAACAGCATACTTACCACATGAAGAACCCGCGAGAAACATGGTGCACCATTTCGAGATGGCTGGCGAAGAGGTCGGTCCCGCCGCCTAGGTGAGAATGTGGATGCTCTCTTCGCAGCCTGGCCAACCGATGCAGGTGTTCCGAACACATGCATGGCACCGTGTGTGGAGGGTATCATATCCTTGGGCGAGCTGGCATCTCCTTTTCTGCTTGGGTAGCTTCATATCTGGCCCCGGAGATGTCCAATCTTCTTGTTGGGATCAAATTGGTTTCGCATGTCAATCAGCCGCAAAGCAGGCTCCTATAGGTCTTACTTGAGACAAAAAGATGGGACACAGTACTTGTGCTGTTTCACCAGTGCCTAAACGATTATGACCTGCCCTCGCACGATGCGATGCACTGCAATGTTGGTTTAAAACATGGACATACAGGGTGTGATTTCTCCAATAGACATGGCCGGCCGCACATGGCACGTGGGCTGAGGAAGAGCTATCCGAGCTTCTACCAGGCCATTTGAGACCAGCACCCAGGCACGGATCTGTTCTTTTGAGGGCGTCTTTGATGACGCAAGCGCTGCCATCCCACGCAGGTTAACCCATCCAAGTGTTTGTTGCATGAAGCTTTCTAACATCTCTTGCCCACTGGTCAAGACCCACATGCAGGCAACCATCAACGATGTGGTTCCTCAAAATTCCTTTGTTTCTTTGTTGAGCACATGCCTTGTTACATCTTTTTAGCCTATTTTTGGGTCTTGGTGTGGAGGAGCGTAGGGCCATGTGTCACTGTCCAACTCTTGTGGATGAACATGGCAACAGGCTTGCGAAATGAGTCTCCTTTTTGCTACACTTGCTATAGGTCTTAGGTTCAAAACCACCTGAGCGGCTAGGCCACCGGTGATCCTGTTGGTTTCCACGCTCCTTCCACGCTCAAGGCGCATGGAAGAGCCCAGCCAAAACTCCGAAAGGCCGGGTGTAGAGCGGCGCTGCGGGTCGGGTTGGGTCCTGCAGGTCGGGTGGTGCCAGAGTTGTGAATGATCACCCCCCCATAACCGAGTTGAGTCACCGCGTCAGATGAGAAACCGCCTTTATCAGACAGTCACGGTACCCAGTGCAGATCACCGCGTCGTTAAACCTGTTCCTTTCATTTTTGCTGCGGAGGGCTGGGCTGCAGATGGATCTGCACATTTCAGCATATGTTCAGTTTCAAGCAAAGTACTCCGTTGCGGTCTTATTATTAGGCTTTATGATAAAGAAGTCCAAGAAACAGGCCAGCCTTTGAGGGTCACGACTCACGACACACTGCATTGTTTCAAGCAAAGTACTCCGTTGCGGTCTTATTAGGCTTTATGATAAAGAAGTCCAAGAAACAGGCCAGCCTTTGAGGGTCACGACTCACGACACACTGCACAATGCACCTTTCTCCCTATTTTGTTGGATTCCCAGGAGTCGCATTTAATATCATTTGATAGAGTTCAGCAACCACCTTCCAGGCTCCTTCCAATCAGCCAGGAGGCGCTGCTGCTTCTTCCACATGGCGTAACGCCCGCCCGGCTGGCCCGGCTGGCCCAGCACACCAGCTTGGCGCAAAGGTGCCAGTGGTGGGGTTGAAATGTCTTTGGCCGTGAGCCATCGTGCAGCAGGTCTCACGGCCGTTGTTGTGCGCGGACGTCGACACACAGGGCGCTTGGCGAAGCTGAATGTGACCGGAGCCTGTCTCGCCAGGTCGATGTGAGAAGATCGACTAGTTCCCAAAGAGGGCGTGAAGACTTGCAGGTCAAGGGGTCTATATAAGGGGTTCAGATCATGATGGGGATGTTTTCTCTTAAGATTATATTCTTATTCTCTATCCTTCTGATCTTTCTTTACTGGGTGGCTTGGTGGCTTCTATGATTCGATGAAGGGAGGTCTCAAGCAAGTATGGACATAGCCTTTCTGTGGCTTCGCCGTTCAGGCAGATTGAGGTGTTTGTTGCCCTGTGGTCTATATCATTCTCCCGTCCCCGCATATCGCCAAGTGTGGTGGAATTGCACCATAGTATCGATTGAACGAAATGAGCAGTTAGCCATTTGCCACATCAGTTCCAGATGTAGATGTGGGATGTGGGAGGGAGAAAACCACTCACCTCCACGCAACAAACATGGAGAAACATGGACCACCCCTGCTTGTGAATTTCCAGGCTCCACGCAACCATGATTGCTCCACGCAACTGTGACATCCTCCACTTGGTCGGCGTTTTAGTGCGAATTTGGCCTTCCTGTGCAACCAGGTTTGGAATCTATCTCATAGCCACAGGAGACCAAGTCGTTAGTAGCACCTCCATGGGCCTCCCCGTTTTGGGCACACTGAAGATCAACGTGTCCAGCACAACCTGAACGAAACTCTAGGCTCACCGGCTCACCTCTCCCAGTAGTCTTTGCCAAGCCTCCAATTGCAGTTTTTGGGCTCATGATGGAGCCCTAAATTCGTGCCGGCATGCTGCCTAGGATGTACAGGAGTGGACACATCAGTCAGGGTTGGAGAAGGTGCCGCTAGGCAGCTTGTTGTTGCCCCTTCAGTGTTCGGCACGTATAGATTCTAATTTTTTTTCTGCATTGTTTTGCAGCCCTATGACCCAAAAACCTGCCGCCAGCAAACCCACTCAAAGCTATAACTGTTTACCCTTGATGGAGAGTAAACCTCCCAAAGTCTAATGACATTCCAAAGCATACCAGATTTGAGGGGAGGTCATTTGTTTTTTAAACATAGCTTTCTAAATCTACTTTCATAGGGTGATTGCGTTCTTTTTCTCAGAGTTTTTTGACAACCTTTCATTTTATGAAAAGTGACTCGTGACCCTTATAGATAGAATATAATAGGAAGAGATTTTGGCGAGCCCTCACATTCCTGTGTTTGTTCATTTGTATTCATTTGTTATTTTCCTTTTCTGTTCCTATGTGTTTGTCTTTTCCTTACGTTCCTTGTCCTTTTCCTTTTGTTTGTTCTTTTCCTTCCCTTCGTTTCCTTTTTCTTTGTAGGACAGGGGGGCAGGGAGAGGGCAGGAAAAGGAACAGCAAAAGGAGAATGAAAAGGACTTGAACAGCGAAAAGGGAAAGGAAATAAGAGTCCTGGAGTAGATATATAGCAACACCTGCAACCATATTCTATCTATATCTATCTATATGGGGTTTGGGAAAGCCGGTTTTGCGGAGCGTCCTTTGGACAATTCATCCATTCTGAATCTACTCCAGGATTATTTATTGTGAACAGGTTACCGTGAACGATTTTGTCGGCTCGTTGGTTTCGTGTCGGACCCCTGCGAAAGATGCGACGTGATGGTTTCAACGGGAAATGAAGAATCTGAAGGAAATCCCTCAAGGTAGTACTTCAGGGTGTCCAAGCAGATTGTTGATCTATATTATAGGAAGGGTCAGCGGCCTTTTTCATCAAGAGACATCACTAATTTCCGACCATCTTGGCTTGGCTCCAGACTGAAGTCACCAAGAGAACGTTAGGTGGAGCACCTCAGGGTGGACAACATGATGTCGTGAGGTTTGAACAAAAACACATGTTGAAAGAGAATCATCACAGCACATCACAGCTACCTCGTCACATGAGTGTTGGGCATGCATGGAAACGCTACATTGTCCGCTACATTTCACGCACCACTGTTACTTGGCTACAATTCTTGTTCGGAGGGTTCAGTCTCACTTCTCAGTGCGCTTGGCCCATCAGCGATTCCTGGCCATGTTAGCCCTCGGGATGACAGAGTCGCCATGTGGACCTCGCTGTGGCTGGGCAGAGTGAGAGGCATTCGGGTGCAGGAGTCTGCCGCCCACCCAAACCCCACACGCCAGGGGTGAAGTTGAGAACCGGGGTGCAAATCCTCGGAGCTGGGCGTTGGGTGGGATGTTGTGTGGAATGGGTTGATGCTGTTCACACCACTCTTTGTGATCGTGGAAGACTTCTTTGGCAAGTTCCAGCAGCATTGCCGAGTTGCTTACGTACTAGTAGCAACACGAACGTGTAGTTTAGTGTTTGCACCTGGTTTGAATTGAGGTCGCAGGCCATTTGGTCGCAGCGAGGGGCCCTAAGGGCCAAGCCGTAACAGTGTAGCAGTTTGGTGGGGCAACTGCTATTTAGCAGCAAGTCACTGAAAATGATCAGGATTTTAAAGCTACTTCAATATCCAGTCTCGACTCCATCTCACTCCATCAACTTCTGAGACATCAGCACCTTCTGAAAAAGCAGATTAGAAGCCCCAGACGTTTCTGCTCCATGTTTAACCACAGCGCTGTGAACATCCAGGGGTCTTCCCACCAAGCCTTCCGCTCCGCCACTGAGGCTGTGGGACTTCTTGTGGTCCCACGAGCTCATTCAGGTGGGCACAGACCATGATGTGATCACTGCTTGCCAATTTCATGGGCTCTCCACCACAAAGTGAAGGTGCCCTGGAGGCCGAAGTGCCTCAGTAGATGGCCAATTGACATTCATTCACAGTTGGGTGTATCGATGTGTATGGTGTCATGTTGTATTGCCATGGTTCCATCAACAAAGCGGTGAGGCTGCATATGCCTCAAGTGCCGTACTGGCATCCTTGCGTGGGCAGCTCAGTCACAATTTTTGGGATGCAAACCTGAGTGGTCCATAGAGACGCCTCTGAGCTGCAGACGCTGCAAACCGGCCGCAGATGTTTGAAGAGGACCTGACTGCTTGGAGGGGATATTTGAGAACTGCAAAAAAGAAGACGACCGAAGACCAGACTGAAGACTTCAGGTGGTGCAGATCAGGCCGCTGAAACGGGGACAGGGCGCCAGAAAGAGGTGGAGTGTTGAAGGCCCTGAGACCCCTAGATATTTTGACTAGAAGACCATATTGCCAGAACTGGATCATCCTTGGCCAATCCATGGCTCTTGTTCCTATCTTTTCCCTTATGACTTTGTCGCTCTGCCCCTTTGGATCGACTGTCGACCGCCGGCAGGCCGTACTGTGCTTGCCCAACCTGCGAGGGAGACCTGGCGAAGCGGGGGAAAGCCGGAACCAGGGTGGTCCCCCCAAGGAAATACAGATGATGTGAAGTGCCCCCTTCCAAAGGAGAAGATTGTATACAGCAACGCGGCGATTTACATCTAATATCATCGAATCTAATTATTAATCAGTGCTAATCATAATCTAAACCATACCAATCCTAGTTCATTCGGTTCCTTGACATACTATTGAGTCTTTTTTGTTCATTTGCAAGTGTGCTGAAATCAAAGAAACACCGCATCTACTGGCATGGCGAAAAGCAGCGCAGGGTAGCCCTGGGGAACCCCGCCCCCAGTCCACCACTTGGGCGAGCGCAGGGTAGCCTCGATCCATGTTTTTTGACGGCATGGTCCCGAAAGGAACGACGACAGGTCCATTGGGAAAGAGAGTGTTTTCTCATGTGTTCCTCGATTTCCATGTGACGTGTTTCCAAGGTTGCACCTGCTGCAACCTTCCTGCTGCACCGACCGCCTAGGTCTAGCAACATCCTCAGGCACCCTCCAGGCATGGGTGGTGACCAAGAATCATCAGCGGACAGAAAGTCAGACGGTGTCAGCTTGGGTGTGACAAAGCCTGGAGAAAGGTGGTTAAGAAAGAGGAACCCCTTTGTAGCGGATCCTGTTTTGTTTTGTATTTTACATTTCCTAATGTTTATTTTCCCTTTCACCTCAGCTCTTTGGTGTTGGTGTGTTGAGCCACGTTGGTGTGTCAAGCGGCAGGCATGGCAGCCTTGACAATGGTCAATGGTTACTAGCTGATGGTTGAACATGGTCACTGGTTTGAGGGAATATGTGTAGCTATGCTTAAGCGAGGCCCCATAGAAAGGAACCACAAACAATTAGACTGTCAAAGTCGGTATTTTCAGTGTTTCTCGGATTCTGTGTTCATCTGGCGCGCTTGCAGGGGAAACATGTAAACATAATGTGTACTCAGTGTACTCTTGAACAATGAACAATTAAACCACCAAAGTTTGGATGGTAAAGCTTCAGGGCTTTGTGAATCAAGAGTTTACATATAATTATGCTTCTTCTCGCCTTTTGGTAGCTCCTGACAAGCTCAGTGACACGCGTTCACGCTGAGTCGACACACTGGCCATTGAATGTTTGGGAGCAGCACTTCTGCAGTGTGCCGTCGGACCAAGGGTTTCTTGGCTGCCGAACTGGGTCGCAGGCTGGCAGAAGTTGAACTTGCAGGTGAGAAATCAGCTCGTGCGATGCCGTCGCCGCTTCTGACTTTTGATGCAAAGATGCGGGTGACAGAGTAATTATGGGAGACAGGAGGCAGCTTGACGGAGCATTCTGCACACCTTCCTAACCCATACAGGCCCTAGGCTAATGTTGGCGGATCAAATCCCCACGGGGCCATGGCAAAGTACTCTACGACCTCCACACTGCACCTCGGAAGAACACTAGGAGCCGCTAGGAGCGATCGGACGCTACTAGGGCCCCTGGCCTTACTACTAGGAGCAATGTTCGCTACGTTCGGGGCTCCTGGCATCGCTACGAACGGAGCAAGGACGCTGCCAGCATCTTCCGGTTGGGCTCCAAATGGCTCTAAGACCTGATCCCTCGTCCCCCACGGCAGGCAGTGCGACGTGCCCAGCTACCGCGGAGAGGCCAAGGTGGGGCGCTCCCCCGTCGCCGAGTCGAGAGTTTGGGGAACCCAGACCCCACCAACATCCATAAGGGACCCTACATGATCGGGTCAGTTTGGGGGTATCATTTGGATGGTTTTGGGGTATACTTTGGACATTTTTGGATGTTTTTTTTGGGTGGTGTGATGCGCATGCCTGTGCTGTTGTCCCACTGCCACCTGTGCTGTTGTTTCGAGTTTGCCATCCTCCGTGTTAGGTGAGTCGACCGACCTGTTTGATTCTCTCGGCCCAGTTGACCTTCGCCCTCTTCCTCTTCAGACTGCTCTTTGCTGGGATGCGCCTGCCACGCTTGCGGACACAGAGGCAGTTGGAATTTTCGTGAGTGCCCGGACCTCCAAAAATGGGATCTGTAGAAATGTGTGCGGACCATTTGCATTCTGTAGATATGGGCTGTGGATGAAGATGAAGCCTAAGCTACATCCACGGCACGTCAGTTGCCCAGTGGAAGATAGTAATCAAGCATCCCAATCACCCCTCGGACAACATGAACAACCAGCAACTATTCACTAATCGAATGGAACCTTCAGGATGCATTTGATGTGTCTGAAATCTACCTGATCTAGGAAGAGAGAGCGGTCTTGCGCGGGGCGGTTGATGTTCCAGCCCTAGCGACTTGCTAAATTTGCTAAAGCCATTGATGTGCACATCATTGTTTCTTTTCAAAAGGAACATCGGCTCCAACAAACACATTTTGAGAAACACCCAACGAAGACCTTGGTGCGGTGCTTCGCGCCTGAAGGTGGAGGATCTTGAAGAAGAGGAGGCAGAAGAAGGCCCTGTTGATTCGTGTCATCAGTTACGGCTTTTATAGTACCCAACGGCACACGCGGGAAGGCTCCACAGGCTTCCGGAGATGCTTTTGAGATGTTTTTTGCCTCAGATGCTTCGTATGGGGCTCCACGAGGGTGTCTCCACCAGGCGACAGGGAAAGGCTTCTCCAGAGCCCGCCCGCCCAGCGCCGACCGACCGCCGCCCAGGTGAGCTTTGTGCCTTGGAGCTCGGGCTGAGCCGCTGAGCTGAGTTCAACTGGGGGCCGACCACTGGGATTTTCGGGGGCCTGGATGGGGCCGGAGGAGCACATGCTGGGCCATGAAACGGCTGCAATCATGGCTTGGGTTCATGAATCGGACATGCCTGGGGTGCATTCAGAATCAGGCGGCGTGCCTGGCATCAATTCGCCCCCCAGATCTTGAAAGCCTATGGGTGCTAGTCCGCTGCTACCCCATCTATGTGCTTCCGAAGAAGCTATATACCTGCACTTACTCCATCAATCAGGACCCATCCATGCAATTAGAAGTTCATAACTTCCCTCCAGGTCCCATGGATAGGAAAAACGCCGACTCCCCTCCCACTGAAAACGGAAGACGCCTCCCTTCTCCTTGGCCGAGGTGAGGAAGAGGGAGCGCTGAGGAGTTCCATGGTGCTGGCGCCAGGTGGGAGGAGCCTTTTCGGTTCGATCGTGGGGGATTCGGTGAAGAAGAGGCCCAGAGGCCAAGAAAATCAGAGATGTTCGAGATGACACCAGAGAGATCCAGGGAGGCTGAACATCACGGACTTTGCTTATATCATATCTGGGTTCCGTGATGGTTTCGGCCGCGCGCGCTTTGACTAATTTTCTCAGACAGTCAGACAGTAGTTCCTAACTACAAGAAGTGCGCGCGCTTCAGTTGGGCAAGTTCCTGCTTGAGAAGTTCATTTTCATGCCGGAGACGATCGTTTTCTTCTTCAATGTCTTGATGCACATGGACTGCTTCAAGCAATTCTTCAAGAAGTACGCGTTCGTCTTGGGTCAAAGGAACCTTGGGTGCAGATGTTGACATTGGCGTTGCCTCCTGTTCATCTGATGTAGAAGACGATGATGAATCCGAAGAAGTAGAATCAGAACCATTACCTCCATTGCCCTGGTGCTCATCAATGGACATATCTGCTGCAGGAGGAACAGGTGCAGGAAGAGCAAGCATTGGAACACTGCCTTGGGAAGTTGATGCCGAGCGAGCACGACCATCTTTCTTGGTTTGTAACCAAGACATCAACGCCGTCTGGCATTGACTCGACCAAGCAGAACCTTGTGCCAGGGTTCCCTGGTTGACTGCGTTGCGTCTGATGGTGTTGATTTGGATCTGAATTTGCTTTTTGGTGACTGCCGCCCTGTCACTATGCACAGCAATGGTTCCATTGTGAATGTTTTCCACGATGTCAGCTGCATCAGGAAAAGAAGTAGGCTCTGAAGAAGCGCTTTGAGACACATTGCCCATGAGCTCCAAAGTAATGTGCTGTCGTTCGTTCATGTAGGCTTCCACAGAGAGCTGCATGCGCGGAGACTTCGGCATGATCTATCAGTATTAAAGAGTCTGAGTACGAAGCAATGACTATGCTGAGGGGAAATGCCTACAGAATATATGCACACAAGTTGCACGTGCAACAAGCTCAGTGTCGACAACAAGAAATCTCCAAAAAGGATTTTAGTAAACCATAAAATGGTTATCCATATATAGCCATATATATATATGTGTGTGTGTGTCTCACAAACATATGCGTGTGACTTGCCGGCAAGACAGAAGCAAGTGAACAGCAAGCAAACACAAACCGTCCAGATGTAAAGGAAAAGGTTTTCTTTTTTCCAAAGCTTTTGTGAGCATTAGGCTAGAGCTGGTGCACGCGCTGCATGGCTTCCATTGTGGTGGTCAAGGGCACTACGTAGACATGTTTGCTACCTTTGGTGTGCATTTTTTCGCCACCGATATTCATTTAAAAGGCATTTCCACCTTTGGCGGTTGCTGTGTGAAGGCAAGCGGCCACCTTCACGCTTGCGAATCCATCTTTTTACAAGTGACCAACGGTTTTCAATGTGATTCGTAGTGAATCCATTGGAATTGGTGATTTCTCCTGCGCTATGGTTCACGATTTCATGCCACAAATCTGCATTAGTCCACCCCTTTTCTTTTCTTAGATCTTTGATAGCCGCTATCGTTGCCTTCCATCCATCGGTCACAATGATGGTCTTGGGTTGCAGGTTGAGAAGGCGAAGGCAATCAAGAATCTCAGCCTGACCTCGAGGCTTGCCATCCATAGCATCTTGTGGGTGATCCAAGACACGAAATATGAAACGTTCTGGCCTGCCGGGAACGGTAGCACCCCACACCCAAACCTGATCAGTTTCTGCGCGGCAACTTTTTGTCAGAGCACCGCTTCGCAACTTGTTCAAATGAGACTCATCAACTTCAACCACATACTTGTACTTCTTGTAGAAAGACATAGCATCTGGAGTCTTCTTCTGTGAGTGCGGCTTAAACCTTTTATTTCCAGCAGGTCGTTTGCAGGCACCAGAGGGCTTCTTCATGACAGTACTGGAGCTGGCTGAAGGTCTTTTGATGGTGGCAGAGTGCTTCTTCATGACAGTTTTCTTAATTTCCCGAACATGATTCGCTGACTTCAGGGGTGTCGAAGTGAGACTGAAAGAAGTTGCATAGTGCCAAAGGTCTGCATTCACTGCTTGATGAAAGACTTCTTCCCATTGGTTGAGCTGCTGGTGCCAGACACCTGCTTCTCTGGTAATGATCCAAGATGGGTAGTCAAAGCTCCACATGCACAGGCAATCAAAGAAATTCAAGAAATTCTTCGCCTTGATGCCTTGAAGAACAGTTCCTGATGTCAAAGACTGTGAGGTGCGGGCGCAATCATCACAAGCTCGACTGTGGGAGGTCCAATCCCAGGACTGTCGGTCTGCACGTAGCCGACAGCGTAAATGAAAGGAGCCACCACACGTTTTGCACGTGTACTCTTCAGGCAAAAGGTTTGAATGCATAGCAAATAAGATGCCTTTCAAGGACGGGTGGTCCGGGTAGGGATCAGTCGACTGGAGAGAAGCCCACTTGATACTATGCAGAAAATCAGTTCTTGACCGAATGCAGCTCAAGGAAAACTTCTTCTGAAAGTCCGCCATGTTCTTGTAGGTCGCCATGATGGGCCACATGAAGAACTACACTCACAAGCTTCACTGACACCTGATATTTGATACAGAAATACCACATCACAAGATGAATTTATTTAGAAAGTACTGAAGACACAGTTGCAGTGGAGAAGCTATGACAATGACAAGCTGTGTTGAGCAAAGGCAAACAGTAAGCACATGCACACTGAGAATGAGAGTTTTTTTTATATGACACCAGCCACCAGGTCAAAATGGTTGAGACTGCTACACAAAGGACGCTACTCTCTCAGTAAGGTATGTCTCTAAGAGCTGATCACTACTCCATATCACCATGGCCAAAGACATCATCAAACTCGCCAAGCTCAAGCTCCTCTGCCTCTGCGTCCACATCAATGAGCCCGAAGCACGCGCGAGGCTTCTTGGTGACAGGTGATGTGATTTCTTCCTTGAGATGAATTGGAGAAGCGTCAGCCGTCCTAAGTGCAGCAGTAGAAGCCGGTGGAGATGCTGGAGCAGCCTCTAGACGCCAACGATCATGTGTTTCAGCACGGTGGATGTAGTCCTTCTCTTCAGGGGTTGCCAAGAGTTTTGCAACCAATGCTTGCTCTTCCTCAACTGCGGAGTCGTAACCACAATACTTTTCATGCACACCTTGCTTGTACATACCGTAGAACTTCTTATGAGTTTCCTGAAGCCAATCTTCTGTCACACCGCCCTCATTGAAGCAATGAATTGGTTCGGATGTGTGTTCACTTGGAAGACGAATGTAAACACCATTGTGCCCAGCAATGATTACCATGGTCCTCTTCAAGATGGCCATCAGGTGTGGGAACTTGGGATATTGACAAGCTGTGAGGAACATTTCCTTGAATTGCTCCCACGTGATGTGTGACAAGAAGGTGTCCGGCTCCTTTGATTCATCCCATTCATTGTTGAGGACAATGCGGCATTGGTTCCGTGAGAACTTAGCGGCTCTGTACCGCGCATCCACCAAGCAGTTTTCACCCACATCCAAGAACGATTTGAGGTCCTCCAGGTTGATGCTGCTCAAGTTGGGATCGCCCAAGAGAGCTGGGACGTTGACTTCGCCCGGGCGCTCTCTAAAGCCGTCAATTTGCTTGGAGCGCCGCCATCCAGGTAAACCAGACAAACTGCGAGAAGATGTGAGGTGACGAGCAACGGCCATCGCCATGATCTGAGCTGTAGGTGTCTTCCCAACTCCTGCTTTCCCGAGCACCATCAAGCCAAAGGACGGCATCAAAGGCAAGATCATGGGCACAATCTTGTTGAGAAAGGTTGGGTTCAAATCCAAGAGCAACAAAGGAAAGAAGTACTCTGGCTCAGCTTGAGAGTTGCCGGTCACTCGATTTGCGCAGGCTTTGAGCACCACGTGTTGAGGCCAGCCATGCAGCGGAGATGTAGCATCACGAATCTGAAGAAGTACCCACAGGTATTGCTCATTCTTTGAGTTGGCCAAGGGCGCATAGTCATTGATATAGTTGATGCCACTGCGAAGTTCCTCTTCTGTTGGATTCCATGCTTTCTCTGAATCGCCTGGAAGGCGCTGCTCTTTGGGAATTTGTTTTTGTCGCAAGACCTGAGTCATCCAGTGGTGGCCACTGATCTGTGAGAGCATATAGAGAAATGCCTTCTTCACTGCATCAGAGTTTTTGGCCAAGGAGTAGTCAATCACCAAGACTTGATCCTCACATAGTGTTCTCGCCAGGCCCATAGGAATGCTCACCTTGGAATGGAAAAACTTCAAGGCTGTGCAGGAACCATCAGGATGTTGGTGGAGAACGAGCTGCAAGTGACAGGAAGTTCCAAGTGCATCGCGGGGACGCACAGAGTTTGGCAAGCGTGAGATACACAAGGGATCTTCTGACATGACAGCGCGAATCACCTCCTGATCTTCTGTGGAAATGTTGGGCACTATGTGAAAGAACTCTTTGAAGCTTTTCTTGCTTTGGCGTGGAGGCTTGGTTAAGGGCAAAGCTTCCACGGTGAAGTTGCCATTTGAAACCTCAGCATATTGTAGTGTGTCCAGGTAGTGGACGTAGTGGGACGTAGCCTCTGCCAGACACACATCCATGATGAGACACAGGAGACACGGGAAGCAGACGATTGAGACCTTGATACAAAATAGCTAGTTTGAGATATGAGCAGACGTGATGTTCATCCACATGACTGCATAGACAAGTGTTTGCAAACCAAAGTCTGTGTTTGCAAACTCATGCTTTAACAAGAAGGTTGTATGTTGGGGGAAGGGGGGGGGGGGGGGG
>CAXAMN010000003.1:487203-520220 GCA_963970005.1 Durusdinium trenchii | reverse complement strand
TTCCCAAAAGAATCTGGCTTGACCAGGATCCAGGATCGAACACATGTCGATGGAGCTGAAACTCTTGTTTTTTTTTTGGGGGGACAAGCGCGAAGTAGTGTGCCGGCATATGCCCATTTAAAAGATCAGTCGTTTGGCTCAAGGCCAAGTATTCAGGTTCAATCTTTTATGGTTTTGCCATCTACGAAGGTTTGCGCTTAAGAGGACTTGAGAGGAGCTGACTTTTGAGCAATGTTGTGCTGTAGATCCCCTGCTCCTCTTACGCCATTGGCTTCTTATGCTGAGTCATTGGCATTGACCGAGGACGAAGCCAATCCAATGCTGTTGCCCATGTACACGGTACCTCTAGCAGCACTGCTGCAAATGGGTGAGATCGAACCGCATGAAGAGCTGAAAGCCAAAGGAACCCTCGTGGTTTTTGATCAGAGCCTCGGCAATGCTGCGTTTGTTTCACACCAGTGGGTGGGTCTGGACCATCCAGATCCAGAGTTCAAGCAGATGCGCGTTTTTCAGGCAGCCCTACGGCATGCAATGTCCCAGTTGCAGCACATACCCCTGGACGTCAGTTCGGAGGCAGTGCTGCCAAGTAGCCAAACCTTTGCCACATCTGAACTTACATCGAGACACCTTTTCATTTGGTACGACTATTTCTCATGTCCTCAACTGGAAAGACCGTCGAACCTTTCTGAACGCAGCGAGCTCTCCAAAGCCATCGACAGCATCCCTGCATATGTGGCTTCAAGTGCCTTCTTCTTCGTCCTGTGCCCCGTGATCGAAAGTGAAGCCGCTTCCAAGGTCTTCTCCCCATCCTCATGGTCTCAGCGAGGTTGGTGTCGCTTGGAAAGGGCTTGCTACGAACTGGGCCAGCAGAAGCCCTGGATTCGTGTGAAAGGTTCTGCGGTGCTCGAGCTGAATGGAGGTGCCGGTACCGACCCCATGATGGGCCCAGCAGCTGAAGGGGACTTTTCCGTTGAAGAGGATCGAGCCAAGATTGCCCAAGTACTTGTACCCTTGCTGAGGCACAGGCTGAGGCAGCTGCTACGGGTTCGGGATTTGGTGAGTTACCGTGTGGTACTTAACCAGCAGAGCGTGTATTTGAGAGGCACCGGAGTGGAGGACTTCTATACACCTCTCCCAAGCTTCTCGGCCGATCCGCTTGACTTGGGTTCGCTTGTGGAGGAGTTTCTACATCAGAACGGGCTCACTGGAATTTCTGAGAGAGACCGTGGGGGTTGGTTGCCCATACACTATGCTGCCCTGAGTGGAAGTTGCCCCTTGATTCAAGGCTTGCTGGCGCGGCGAGCCAATCCCAACCAGAGAACACGACAAGACCAACCCCTCTTAGGAGTACCACCTCTTTCTTCGGCACTATCAATTTGCCTTTTCTTCCAGCATTTTGATGCTACGCGCTTGCTGATTTTTGCCAAAGCCAGCCTTGCTGGTGTTGGACATACCATTTGGAGCCCAATGTTAGCTGCAGGTGTGGCAAACAATCCAGAGGGCATCCGAGCACTGTGCGCGGCCGGCTGCAGTCCGCATGAGGGGAACATTCTGGTCTCAGCGTTCTACGCAGCTTGTGCCCATGGTTCCACGGATGCAGTGCAGGAGCTGCTGCGAAAAACTGGAGGGCAAGGCCTCAACATGACTTTTGCTCTCCATACTGCCATGTTTCTCCATGGTGGTCGAGCCGAGCTAGTCCAACACCTCGTTGAGCTGAGGGCTGATGTGAATGACCAAACATTTACTTGGTGGAAACTGTCATCAGCAATGGGACTCTTGGCCAGGGTGAAATCTGTTCAGCACAAACTTGGAAGGCAGACCACCTTGACCAAGATCCTGCACCACGGTGGTCACAGAGCAACACCCTTGATGCTGGCCATGTTAACCGCTCAATACGAAGGTGCTGCGGCACTGGTAGCTGCAGGGGCACGAGTGGATGTGCGGAATTCCCACGGGTTGACTGCAGCGGATCTGGCAGAAGGACAGCTGGTGCCTGAGTTTCTCTTAGAAGCCTTTGCAGGAAGGCCCGCTGCGTGTCAGACGGTGACGCTCCGGGCCCTCAGTAGTGCTCACGTGGAGTTACAGTGTTGAGCTGACGCTTCTGCTAAGCTGCTAGCTGCTTGTCTCACTGGCAGTCGCAGTACATCAGAGTTTCTGCAAGAAATAGCGGCATAGCGCTCACTTGATGCGACACACTGAGAGAAAAACACTCCAGTAGATGCTGTGGCTGTGAAATTTGGTCCAAGGCGTTTCTTCACGCAATCTGGCTTGCTAAAGCGGTTGCCCACCGTCATGGAAGCCCACGTGATGAGTCGGGGTTACCCCAAACTCATGCGAAACCATGCCACCTGTTGCAAAACATGTGCTTTCCCATGCTTTCCCCACTTGTATGAGCGGCTGGCCTCAGGGCCGGCTTTTCGGTCGTGTGGTTTCATGATTCCTGCCTTGCTCAGCTCGGCTGAACGCGGCCTCCACGATTCCGCAGGTACCTGACTTGCTACCGGCGGTCTGAGCCAAAAGGGGAGAGCCAAAGGTGGGTTCATGAGACTACCCCCCCCGCCCTCCCCTGGACTGCCCCCCTGCAAATAAAGAACCTTAACTTAAGCCATCATTTAAGGCCCAGTCAAGAGGCCAGCCATTCTCATGATGGATACGGTCGAGGAATGGGGAAAGAAACGACGCACACAGCCACAGCAACATAGTGAGCCCCCCCTGATGAAACGGAGCTCCTGAAGCGCCTGACACGCCTGAAGCTCCTCGTGAAACTACCTTCTCTGAACGGCTATACTATACGGCAAAAAGAACACTGGGCCATCGTGTGGTTGAACAGAGGAGCGGAGCGCCAACCATGACAGAGACAACATTGCCCTGCCCAAGTCGCCAAGCCAAGCATATGCAGGCAAAATCAGGCAAACACGTTGTGAGGAGGGATTCTGTTTCTCATTTCTTTGTTTGGACCGATCAATTGGGTTAAACCTGTCCCATTTGGGAGCACAGGTTTCAAAGTAATGACCCCAGGTTCCGAGAAACATGTGTTTCAGAGAACTCCCTGGTAGCTTGATGAGAAGCAATTCATAGCAAGAGAATTCGTCAAGCAGGAGTCATCCATGGATGTGACCAGCAACAGGCGTCCATGATGTGACCATCCCAAGGCCTCGGGTTTACACCGAAATGCCCGGCGTTTCGGCTGAGCTCCGCCCAACGAAGAGCTTCGGGACCGAGCGCCATGGGGTCCGCGATGCATTTCGTGCTAGCGCTTCTGGCCCTACCAGGCCGGAATCCACCGTGCCGCGGTGGGGGGAACTCATGAGCCAATTTGCTGTGGTTTCCCCTGTGGGTGTCGAGGTAATTAGGGTCAACAACAGCAAGCAAGATCAAGCAAGTAAGTTAGTGAACAAAGCTGGAAGGAAGGGGCCGGTTTTCTGACGTTGGTTCAGCAACACTTCATGAGAGAGAGAGAGAGAGCCGTGATCGGGTTGCTAGTTTGGAGCCGATCCGAGGTGGGCATTGGACAGTTTCTACCACTTACAAAACTAGTCATCGGGCACACAGGTTTCACTGCGCCACGTGCAGAGAGCTAGTGGTTCAGTTTCAGCGGGCCCTTGGCGCTCGCCAAGTCACGGTGGGCTTCCAGTGGTTCTTTGACCCAACTTGTAGCGAGGCACGCCGAATGGCCTCCGCGGGCGAGAAGGTCAAGGTCAGGTCAAGAACACCCCCCCAAAAAACAGTTTCCTGCGTGAGTCAAACCATCCGTCTTGTTTTCAACCCTGTTTAGTGGTGAAAGTCCAGAAATTGAGGAGGTTGATGCAATCACCACAAATTCCAAGAGTGTCCGAGAGTGTTCGTTTTGGACCAAGCTGTTGACCTTCTGCAGGCTTCAGTGAAGCAGTTCGTCACCATCATAGACACCGGCATTTGAAGGTCCAAAGCCAGGCAGGAATGCGAAACCTGGGTGGTTTCACCTGAGAGTAGTCTAGAACATGTACAGCTCCCCCAGAACTCCTGGCTCAAATGCCAAAGACATCCAAAGACCATTTTGGCATGACCTTTTATATAAATCAATATCAATCACCATTTGGGAATTGAGCCAGGAGTCTTAAGGGTGCAGTACATCACAGGTCTTTCACATGTTGGGTCCCTCTGCAAACGTGTCCATGAAACGGAGCCTGACCCTCGCTCAGGCTCAGGTCGATGTGGAAGCCCTCCAAAGTGCAGCGAAAAGCCAGTCGTTCCTGGGCTGCAGTCAGGGCCGTGGAGTTTGGGTGCAGAGGACTGCCACTCGGAAAACGCAGTCCCACCACTCCCTGCTGAACCGCCATTCTTGATGCTGGAAGAACTGTGACTCCGACGAACCGGCCCGGGGGGGGTCAGAGCTTTACAGGTGGCGCAACCCGCTGCGCCCCGCGGTCGGCCTAGGTTGGTCCAGGTGGACCCTGCGGCGCTGGAAGCCATGCCGGAGATTGTGAGCGAGATCATCAGGCGCGGAAGGAGAGCGAGCATGTCCTGGAGCCTGGTGAGCCTTGTATCGATTATGTCTGCGATCCACAGACATATAACATCATATAACATACTGTGTATGATTCTGTAAGTATTAACTAATTACTATACTGATTATCATGTAACTAGCTTATAATTATCCGGATTTAGTGCCGTGCTACTACATGGGCGTATGGTCCGATCCGATACAGCGGACACAGGAGGGTGATGCATGTTTCCGGTACACTTTCAGCTGTCGCCGAGTGTGGGTGTTCTGGAGAGTTCACCAGTTCACCGGCGAGTTTCCGGGAGAAAACTTCACAAAGCAGCGACACGCAGCAGTTCCAGAGGAGTGATCTTACTAGTGGTTTCAGAGATTTCAGAGTAGATGGCACAAACCCCCAAATGTTATCACATGCTTATTTTTTTGGATGGGGGTCCGTATAAATCTTGGGGATTGTGCCATCTACTCTGAAATTACTGTAATGCATGTTTGGAAGCCGCACAAAAAAGTGGTGTGAGCATTCATGGCCAGGGCTACGTCCTACAAGACATCTTTGGACAACTTGGAGAAGACCAAGGCTGCTGAGGTGAAGTTGCAACAGGAACAGGAGGCGCCCGAGTGCATGGCGCCCTTCTTCGCACCCGCGTGCACTGCTCGTGCGCCCACGGTGAGTCAACAGGTCTGTATACCAGGTTTTGGGCGCAGGTAAATCCTCTCTTTAAACCACTAATAACCACTAGGCATCATCTTCTCTCCTTTTCCCTATGTTCAACTGTTCAACCTTGTGCATCGATTTCTTCAGTGCAGGGTCTTTCAGCCAAGCATTCCAGCCTCCGAGATCCTTCGGCACGCACGTTCTTAGCCGCGCGCACTGCTCGCAGCCCAGAGCTGCTCCATGTGGCGAGAGGCCCTGATCCAAGAAAAAGACTTCGGCCTGGACACCGACACGTTGCAACAGCAGGTCCAGTCCTGGACGAACAGTGGAGCGGCTTGTTTCCGTGATCACCCAGTTTCTGGGTGATTGACAGGGGCGAACAACAAACCAATAGGTGGGGCATGCCCTAGCTGCCACACCACTTTTTGTTGACAAAAGGGGGTCCAGCATCGTTGGCAATGCCGAATCCGTTGCACATCCCCTTTCTCCAAAGACACTTGGAACATGCGCTTTGCGTTGTGTGGGCCCTTGTGGGCCCATCGTTTGCTGGCCAAAAATCAGGCTGAAATGGTTTATATATAGAACTCTTTTCTGTACTTCATGGCCTCCCATGTGTTTCCACGACCCCATGCCTGCTCTGCCGCCTGCTCACGCTCCGCGGGGTCGGCTATCTCCAGGTCGAGTCCACCAAGGCGATGATTGAGAACTTGGATGGGTCACTTGGTGCAGTTGAGCGGCGGACATGGCGGTGCGTCGGGTCGGGCTCGGGCTCGGGGTGAACGGGTCGGGCTACCGTGGGAAGTTGACGAACGTGACCGTGGCGGTGCAAGGCTGTGCCTGTGAAGAGGTGTGTGTACTTCCTTTGTTGCTTCAACAGCGGGGGAAGTACAGGATTTTGCGGTCGCCCAGGAGTAGCCAGAGGATTCTGATGAGTGATAGGAGCACACCAGCTTATAGAAGCTTGGGTTTGGATCTTCTCTTTTGGCCCATCTAGGGACCGCGCACTTCCATTGGTCAGTTGCTGCCACCAGCGCCGCGACGCCGTGGCGCGCCACCAGGAAGATGACCTCCCAACGTCAGGACCCCTGCCGAGACGGGTCAGGGGAGGTCATGGGGCTTTGCTCTTCAGACTTGCTGCTCCTGGACGCAGAAGAAGAGGGGAGGAGGCAGTTCAACTTCTAAGGATTCTAGGGCCTATGACATGCAGGTAACTTAAACATGTAATCATTCCTTTTTCAATCACGAAAGCTAGCATCAGCTAGCTGGAGTTGCTCTTGCTTTAGCAAGTCAAAGGCTCGCAGCCTCGAGAATCATGAATCACGTGAAAACTTCACGTGTAGGGGGGCCCCCCCCCCGCGGGTTCAACTCCCCCCTGGGACGCTTCCGGTACGTGCTATAGTGCTATGTTTAGGTGGCAGGTGAAGTAGGCCACTGTTTGAGTTTGGAAGGGGGGCATGAAACATGAAATTTACGCGAGGGTTCAAGGCTTCAATGATGAGCATCACGGGAAGTCAGAAACCAGGCGTATCAGATACACGTGCCTTTGAGCTTCCTTCGGCATCTCAGTGCATATGGCTGACACTTCACCCGACAAAGATGCTCAAACAAACATACATAAACCAGGTGTATCTGATACGCCTGGTTTGTGACTTCCCGTGATGCTCATGATGCTGCGTTGCTTTTCTTCAGTCCCTCATTACATATACGTGACGATCCAGCAGCAGATTCAACAAGCTCACATGTTCATGACATCGGCATCGATAGAAGAAACCAAACAAATCATGCAAGCAGCTTTGTTTTGCCTCTGGGACACCTCTTGGGCACCTCTTATGGCATCCACACTGGTTCAACTCCTCCGTGGAGGTTTTGGGATACGGTGCAACAGATTCAACAAGCTCACAGGTTCGTGAACACATCGGATGCACCGAACAGTGTGGCAAAGTCCAGCCACGCTTCCTTAATTATCGTGGACTTCAATTCTAAGGTTGGCTGTGTCATTGCTGTTTGTGTGTCTTACATGTTCACAACGTTTTACCTCATGAGCATTTGCCTCACTCCGCTTGATGTCCCACCAGTCCGGATGCACCCCTGCTAGCTTTCGTCACCTACCCTCGGCCTCAAGTTTACGCGAGGGTTCAAGGCTTCAATGATGAGCATCACGGGAAGTCAGAAACCAGGCGTATCAGATACACGTGCCTTTGAGCTTCCTTCGGCATCTCAGTGCATATGGCTGACACTTCACTCGACAAAGATGCTCAAACAAACATACATAAACCAGGTGTATCTGATACGCCTGGTTTGTGACTTCCCGTGATGCTCATGATGCTGCGTTGCTTTTCTTCAGTCCCTCATTACATATACATGACGATGCAACAGCAGATTCAACAAGCTCACATGTTCATGACATCGACATCGATAGAAGAAACCAAACAAATCATGCAAGCAGCTTTGTTTTGCCTCTGGGACACCTTTTGGGCACCTCTTATGGCATCCACACTGGTTCAACTCCTCCGTGGAGGTTTTGGGATACGGTGCAGCAGATTCAACAAGCTCACAGGTTCGTGAACACATCGGATGCATCGAACAGTGTGGCAAAGTCCAGCCACGCTTCCTTAATTATCGGGCCTTCAATTCTAAGGTTGGCTGTGTCATTGCTGTTTGTGTGTCTTACATGTTCACAACGTTTTACCTCATGAGCATTTGCCTCACTCCGCTTGATGTCCCACCAGTCCGGATGCACCCGTGCTAGCTTTCGTCACCTACCCTCGGCCTCAAGTTTGCTTCTGGCAGGGGTGCAGACGAAAAAACAAAAGAACTCAAACTCAGTCCGAAAGCACAGTGCCACAGCACCTGCCCCGCCAGGAGGCCCTTGACATTGTGAAGAAGGCTCTCGCTGATGCTCACTCACAGCAGCAAGAAGCGAGTGCCGAGGCATCCTTGGTGGGTGACAGCTACGCATTTCACTGATATTGCAGGTTCAAGTGGTCTATAGTGGTCTTATTCCTGAATGTACAGTAATGTATTTTCTCCTGATTGTATTCTTTGTCTTTGGCTGTGTCTCTTGAGTCCTAAAGAAATCCCGCCGCACATTGTCTAAGTCCGTCTTCATGTCTCATTTGGCTTTGACCTCCCACCCTCCACTGTTTCATGGACACCAGTCACTGCTTCACCCGTCAGCCCTGAACGCAGGAGCAGACGGAAGAAGAGACTGAAAAGGTGGCGAGGAAGAGGATCCAGGCAGCGAAAAAAAGGAGAGTTCTTTTGATGGATCACAAGGAGGTTCAGATTATATGATGAGAGGTTATGAGAGGTATCAAGCATTTTTCGTGGGAGTGCTACTGTGCTATAGGCCTTGCAGTAGGCTATAGGCCTTGCAGTAGGCCGTGCATATCCTTTTGCAGCTGCCTGGCAAAGATTTTGTTCGGAGGGAGAACTGAGGTTGTAATCAGGGCCTAGGGGAATGTGTGTTGAAAGGCCAAACTGCGGGTCAAGCCACGAGCTGCTCCCAGGCGTTGTGCCGAAGTCGAAGAATGTGGTATGGCAAGTGCACTCTCAAAAACCTCAAGAGACAGCCAAAGGATTTCTCAAGAGTCTTAAGAGGGTACTCATGTCTCTTGAGTCCTTTTTGGCTGTCTCTTTATTTGGGGCTCTTGAACCATCCGGATCGGAGGGCCTTGCCCCGAAGACTCGGATGAAGACTTCATTCCTCAGGCTGCGAAAGCCAAAGAGGCGACCGCCAAGCAGGTGATTGACCAAGGGATGAAGGTGCGGATGGTTCGAAGGCAGAAACTCTGAGTGCCAGGATCATTCCTCAAAGCCAGGTTTCGTGGGTGCTTGCGGTTGGGTGATGTGCATGCACGCGGTAGGCTTTTTTGGTTTGTGTGGCTGTCTATTTGCATCAGACATCTCATGTACCTATGCCACCCATGCGACTGGTGCCAGGTGTTGGATGTTTTCGCAGATGGAAGCGAGGATGCCAAAACCCTCGCAGAAACAGCGCCTCACAAGGAGGTGGGAATCAATTGGAGGTTTGAATTACTGAGTTTTTTTGGCCAGCGGTTTGTACAACTCATCAGAGGGAAAGGCCGTGCTTTGTCGATGGATGTTGATGGAGTTGCAGCTCGGGAAACCTCATAAACCTAAAGACATGAATGTATATGAGTATCCTCACATTTGAAGAAGAGTCATGGGTCGACACACGAGCTAAATCAAGCTACAGCCAGCAGCTAGCTCGAGCAACTGCCAAACTGACTTTCTTCGGCTCAGCTGGGAAGAGTTGAATCAGAGTTGTCACAGAGGGAGCGAACACGAATCACTCAGGCCATGGGTGACTATCAGCAGATGGGCGATGCGCCTGCGGGGCCTTTGCCTCCGCCCTTTGCGCTCTCCAAGCTTGACAGTGACAAGGAAGGGCTGTTGAAGGGCCTCACGGATGCGGAGGTGGCCGAGCTGGTGAAGAAGTACGGCTTGAACGAAGTGCCTGAGGAGAAGGAACCTTTGTGGAAGATGTTCTTGAAACAGTTCACCGGACCCATGCAAATCATGATCGAATGTGCCGCCTTGTTGTGCTTTTTGATTCACAACTGGCCGGACTTCACCATCATCATGGTTTTGTTGATGACCAACGGCACCCTGGGATTCTTCGAAGAGAAGAGCGCACAAGCCTCCGTGGATGCTTTGAAGGCCGGCTTGGAGAAGAAGATGCCGGTCAAGCGCAATGGCAAGTTCGATAGCATCCCTGTGGTGCAGGTGCGCCATCCCCCATCACCCTCTATACAGTATCCATTGATAATTGGTTCTTCGGTCTCTTTTCTTCCAACACTCTATATTATTCGCTCACATGATGCCCTGCTTCACTCGCATTTTCGGAACCCCCAGGTGGTTTGGCTCATACCGATCTGACTCTTCTCGCCCAGGTGGTGCCCGGAGATGTGCTCTTCATGCGCGGCGGCGACATCGTGCCGGCGGACTGCTACTGGGTGGAAGGCGATCCCTGCCAGGTGGATGAAGCGGCCTTGACGGGCGAGTCCTTGCCGGTGAAGGTCCCGCGCAAGGATGATTCCGGGAAGCCCTTCTCGGGACGTCAGATGTGGTCCGGATCCATCCTGAAAGTGGGTGAGTGCCAAGCCGTGGTCAGCCACACCGGCGTGAACACCATGATTGGAGAGGCGGCCAAGGCCATTCAAGAGGCCAGTGGCAAGGACATCGGCGTTTTTGAGGGGAAGATTATTGAAGCCGCGCAAGTGTTGATTCTCATCACTGTTGTGGTGGTGACCTTCCTGTTCTACTTCATGTACGTCGTCCAGGGGGGTTGAGATCACGGAAGTCTTGGAGATGTCGCTGTCCTTGGTCATTGCTTCCGTGCCCGTGGCCCTCCCCATGGTGATGAAAGTGACTTTGTCCATTGGTGCCAAGGAAATGTCGGACGAAGGTGGCATTGTAACTCACTTGACTGCGTTGGAGGAGATTGCTTCAATGAAGGTCTTGTGTTCCGACAAGACGGGCACCCTCACCACGGCCCAGATGACGGTCTACTACGACGAGACAGCCAAGGCCTACAACGGCTTCTCTGCAGAGCAGGTCCTGGAGTTTGCCTCCCTGGCATCCAATGAAGCCAACAAGGATGACCCCATTGACTCTGCAGTGCTGCGTGCCTATGCCAAAAGCAAGGGGCTCACCAATGTGGATGATGCTGTGGATAAGAGAAAGCAATCCTACACTTTGGATCCCGAGGGCTTTATGGGCTTCAATCCGATCGTGAAGCGTACCTGCGCTGCGGTCACGGCAAAGGATGGCACAAAATGGTTCTGCACCAAAGGCATGGTGGACGTGATCTTGAAGACAAACCCCGATGATGAGGGAAAGCAGTGGACTGTGGACAACTATGAGGAAATGTCCAAGCAGGCGCACAAGGCTGATGCGGATTTGGGCGTCTCGGGCTTCAAGACCCTGGGCGTGGGAGTGTCCAAGAATGGTGGCCCTATGCAGTTCATCGGCATTTTGCCCATTATGGATCCCCCAAGACATGACACCAAGGAAACCATTCGAAAGATCAAAGAAGCACAGGTGGCAGTGAAGATGATTACCGGAGATCATCACAACATCGGAAAGGAGTTGGCCCGCCAGATCGATTTGGGCACGGATATCCGGACGCCTGATTGCTTGCAGCCACCCAGTGATGCCCGTGATCTCATCGTGATGCAAGCGGACGGCTTTGCGAAGGTGAAGCCACTGGACAAGCACGAGGTGGTGCAGGTGCTTCAAGACAAGGGCCTCGTGGTTGGCATGACAGGTGATGGTGTGAATGATGCTCCTGCTTTGGCCAAAGCACAAATTGGCATCGCCGTGCACGGTGCGACAGATGCGGCCAAGTCAGCTGGTGATATCGTTTTGACCAAGGACGGTCTCTCCCCCATCTACACCGCCATTCAGATCTCTCGGCGTATCTTCAAGCGCCTGAAATCCTATGTGATCTACCGCATTTGCATCACAGTGCAGGTGGTCTTCTTCTTGGCCGCCCTCGCTATCTTCTACAACCTCCGCTTCAAGGCGCTCTATATCATTCTGTTGGCCTTGTTCCACGACCTCCAGATCGTCACCATCGCCTACGACCATCAAGTGGCTGGCGCAAAGCCTGAGACACCCACAGTCTTGGGATTGCTCTTGCAGAGCTATTCCATGGGCATTCTGATGTTTATCCAGACGATGTTG
This sequence comes from Durusdinium trenchii, assembly GCA_963970005.1. NCBI lineage: Eukaryota > Dinophyceae > Suessiales > Symbiodiniaceae > Durusdinium > Durusdinium trenchii. The sequence continues at coordinate 508,374 of CAXAMN010000003.1, read as the reverse complement.
CTGGTGTCCTACGGCCACCTCTTCCTCTCGGACGCCTACGGAGATGGCTACTTTGAAAGCATGAGCAGCAAGATGGCCGGGAATGAGATGAACAAGTACATGGAGACCACGATCTTTCTGCAGATCTCCAACTCCTCAGCAATTTTGATCTTCTCTGCTCGTACTGTTGGCTTTTTCTTCTCCACCATGCCGGCATGGCAGTTGACCTTTTCCACTGCCTTGGGACAGGTGCTGATCAACATTTGGTGCTTGTGGGCACCAACAGGGCTGGTGGATAAGTTGAGCCCTTCCGACGTGGCCAAGGTGTGGCTCTATGACATCGCCTGGTTGCTCTTCTTGGACCTGGTGAAGATGACAGCTGGGAGGCTTTGGGACAAGTACAAGCCTGCCACCATCGACCGCAACCCAGCCTTGCAGGCCAAGGATCGCAACAGCCGGCGCATGTCCAACAACTTGCGGCCCTCCTACATGTTGGCACAAGCGGGCGGAGCCGAGTTGGGAGCCAAGGTGGCGCAGCTTCCCGAGGGTCAGCGCAACAGCGTGCGGATGTCCAGGACCTTCAAAAAATGAAGTCCCGCACATGGCGGGAAAGGTGCTCTCATCCTTTGTTCTTCTCCTGAAGCACTTTCTTTTCTTCGCCATTTGAGCGCGCATCGATTGTACAGGACCTTGATAAGGACCTATTTTTCATAGTGATTTCATGAGGTTAGACGCCTCCGCGAGCTACACAGCTAATCTTCTAAGTGGGGCACTTCATTTGGTTCATGATGATCCATATAACATAGCTTCATTTGGTTCAAGAAGATTTAGATGATCCCATTTTTTGATCCAAGGACTGGTATGAATGGTGTTTCCCTCAATTATCTACGCGATTGCCCCATTGTTTCTTTAGTTCCTCGTGAGTCTCGAAACCCTTTGTGTCTTGGCCATTTGCGCGAAAGACCGCCGTATGCATCTATGAGCCCATGATCATCTATGCATGCATCTTCCCACGCCACCCGCCACGGGTGGGAAGTCACGATCAGACCCCTCTGAACGGATCTCAAATTACCATTGTCAGAATATGTAATTATTCAGATCGAGTGGTGATCCATCGGTTCAAGCCATCATTCATTCTTTCATTTAACCTTTTGAGAGGGCACCACCACCTCTCCTTTTGCGCTGTTACGCCAGGCGGAGCTTCATTCCAGTGAGGCGCCCGAGCTCCAGTGAGGCGCTCCACTGCCATCGCCGCCATGAGCAGCGACCAAAAGCACGGCACCGCGCGAGGCACCGCGGCGAGGCGTGAGGTGAGTCCCGTAACCAAGTTATCACAGAAGTCACAGGGATTGGCAACGAAGATGTTTGTGACAGTGCCACATTTGCGCGATTGATTGGGATGGCGACACTGGCCCGTTTGGGATGGCTTGCGTTCTTTGTATAGCTGGATCTCCCAACTGTGCCAAATGTTGGCCTTTTCATCTCCAAAAAACCGCCCAAAGGCATACATTTTGCATCTAGTTGGACGATCCAGGTACAGGCACCCACGTGCTCAAATGATGCTTATAGAGCATGATTGAGCTGATGGTCCCATCCGATATGATTCCAGATGAGCGTCCCTGCAGTTCGAGTTCACCTCGCGTCCCGCAGACCCGTTTTTGGGCTCCAACTCCCATCCGCGGACCTCCGTGGGCGGCGGCGCTGGGCGTGGCGGACGTGGGGAGGCTCTCGGTGGGTTGGACGTGGGAACCGGAGGCGGAGGGGTCTTAACCTGACGCCGGGTGCCAGGTTGGGCGGTGATTTTCCTGCAGATTTGAAGGATTCCAAGGCATTCCACGGCAACATGAGAGGACATTCTGAAGTTCCGATGTGGAAGTTGGGTGGGTCATCATAGGTGATAGGTCGTCATAGGTCATGTCAAATTACGTCATTAGTCATTTGTCACCATCCATGTTCTTCTTGATGTTGTCGCAGCCCTTGCAGCTGAGGCGAGGCCCCCTTTGGTGGACATGTTGGATGCTCAGCCGACAGCCATCATCAGCCTCACCTGACCTTGTCCTGCTTGTGGATGTTTCATTTTTCAAGTACAGATGTGCAGAGTTTCCGAGTTCTGATGCTGATTCCTACTGATTCACACGGACTCAGATGCCCTCGGGTGGCAGAACCGGCTGGACGTGGATCCCCCCTGTTTGTAGGGGAGAGCCCGTCTTCCAAAGGGCCAAGGCAGTCTACTTTCTGTGTTTCTCTGGAGAGCCATGGTCACGTGGCAACCTGTTGCGGCTCATTTTGGCTCGTCTTGAGTCGCTTCAGGTGCGATTGCCTTGATGAGGACGCGGCCGAGGAAGGAAGACCTTTGACTTGGACCTATGTCGGTCAAGGCGCCGCCGAAAAAACGCCGCCTGGGCCTTTCTACCTCCGGCACGGGCCACCGCCAGGGCGCGCTCAGAGTCTTTATTGGTGGGTGAACCTGGGGTTGGGTTCATCAGCTTTGTCTTTGGATGGGGAAACTTGATTCGACGTCAGGATCATGATATCAGCTCCCTTTTAAAGAACGCGAGGATCATTTCCGGAAGTGCAGTGGTGATTCCGTTGAGCCTTCGGACCTGCAGGTAGCCCAGGTCGCCCGGTCCCCAGGGCATACCACGTCCCAAGGTCTTCCACACCAAGGTCCCCAGGTCGCCACGTCCAGGTAGAGGCGATTGGGCGGAAAACAAGCAATTGGAATTTGCCTGGGTCCTCAGTCCTCAGTGACTAAAAACGAAGGCCTTCACAAAGCCACCAAGTGCTTCTCTTCTTGGCACAGCCAAGAAGCAAGTCAGTGAGACCATGAGACCTACTATGGTAGCTATTACTGTATGCTGTATTCTATTCTATGAAAATTATGATTCTATGACATGTGACATGACACAGGGTAGACTACTGTATATACGTCCAATGGTAGTGTTTGACCTTTTGTTTGGGCCCAGAGGAGAGGCAAAAGATGCTTGACTTGTCCTCAGCTTCAGTAGTTGTCGTGAAAGTATAATTAACGTTTTTTCTACCCCCCGCTCACTAACATGGAAGTGGAACAAGAAGGTTCCGTGGAAGCCTCTTGAACTTACACTTTAAGAACGGGGGCTCCTCGTCTTCGCTTCTTGAAGTTGGAGTGAAGCTCCTTCGGCCACATGGGATGCGGCCTACCCCGCTGGGTCGCGTCGCTTCGAAAAAGACCGCCCCAGGTGGGTCACGGCAAAGGAGCCTTCGTGGCCGACCGAGAGAAGAAGCCCGCTGGATGCTGCAGGCCGACCTTCGTGTGCCACGAACTCGACAACTTCACACGCTGCCTTCAGGGAATCGCATGCATGCTTCGTTGCAGATACCCAAAAAAGATAGCCACAAATGGCCAGGATGGCTGAGATTGCGGTAGGCTTTGACCCCACTCTTGACTCCCAAAAAAAGATCAAGCAGCAAGCAAGTCAGTGTGATGTCCTCCGAAACAAATGCCCAACTTGCAGGGCGAGTCTTCAGATTGCTTGCTGTATGACTTTGCTGCTCTTGGTCGCAGCCTCGTTCAAGCGCGACCGTCACCCATTCGCCAGTGAAACCATAAATCTTAAAACGAATGATTATTTATTGCATTCATTTTCAATTGTGTGGGGTGACCTGCCCGGAAAAACAACCATTGGCCTTCTTTCGATATACTGTATATATACTAAGGGAACCAACTCAGTCGAGGTTTGGACGAACTCAACGACGACATGGCGTTGAGTTTGTGATCAACCTCCTTACCAGCCCAGACACTCCATGTATGACATATTTACATACATTGGGGTGCTTTCGGGGGTCAATGTAGGTGAATATTCCATACATGGAGCATCTGGGAAACTGAAGTACACGTGTTGCACCGAACTGTTGCCGAACTCCTCAAGGACCCATCGCCCGAGCCGGTGCCAACTCGTTGCACCGGACGAATTCATTCGCGGTCTACCGTCCGCCGCGGCGTCGGCTGGGCCCAGCCGTACGATCACCGAGTCGATGCCGCTGTTTGATGCTTTTTGGATGATCGAGAGAGAGAGAGAGAGCAAACATGAGCAAACCACCATCATCCATGCTTGCCTTGACATCCATAAACCATAGAGTAGACTCCTTTTGAACGAAACCTTTGGGCAAGGTCGTCCTTTCCAAGCCAGCTAATTATTTAAATGTTTAAGGTGTGACGGTTGTTTGACCGGCATAAAGATGTGATAGAAGTTTGTTCTTTTATTTTGTTTCCGCCCATCAACCAAGGTGCCGCTGATTGTTTGGGTCGTATTCTTCAGGCTGTGTTGGGGGGCGGACAGGTTGAATACATGAGTCAAGCAGGAGCCTGTACAGGACAACATGATGATAGATGCATGATGTAAGGATTCTTGCATGAATTTGCAATGGTACGTTTGTGTCTCTTGGCAATCTGTTTGTTTTCCTCTCGGCTCCAACGGTGTGGAACAAGAATTCCGGACTTTGGGTGCTAGACTGTGGCATCGATGTTGAGATGCCAGGACTGAAGCTTACATGTCGGTCTTGAATGTGGGCCATGATCAAGAGGTCCAGCCACAAGTGCGCGGCACCCCAGACCTTGGCTTGGAAAGAGACCGGAGTGATTCCCTCCGGGGGAAGGCGCAGAAACGCCTCCAACGTCAGAATGACGTTGCCTGAGTTTCTGGTTGCTTTGAGTTGCTTTGTGCGTTTTTCATCGTTCAAAGTCCCTGAATGACTTCCTGGTTCGACGACGGCGACGGTCGGCAGGTGGAGCTGCTCATTGCCCAGAAGCGGCGCGCCGGCGGCAGGAGCGGGTGAAGGGGTGAAGGGGTGGTGCTTTCTCCCCCGGTTTTAGACGTGTATGCTGATGAAGTGGGATGTCTTGGCAGAACTTGAAGGGGAATTCTCGATCTGATGCAATGCCCCCTGTCCAGATTCTCAAGTTCCTGCACCAGATGAATGGGGTAGAATTGATATACTAGTATGATCTAGTATGATTTTATATTATGACTATATTTTACTTTGGTGCCCACGGCTGCGGCCAACTTCCCGGCAGCTCCAAGTCTGTTCGAGATGTCTGGTGATGTCGAGAACTTGGTATAGAACTCTCTCGTAGTTGGAAGCCTCTTGAGAAGGCGGGCCCTTCTCTTCTCGTCGAAAGGGAGGGGTTCCTTTGATTGGAGATGATGCCTGCAGATGCCTCCAACTTGCCAAGGAGTCGAGGGATATCCAGTTGGGGAGACACCGCACTTGGGAGAGACACCTTTGCCGTTTTTTTGCGCGCTTTCGTCGTGTTTGGGCCAGATTTTGTTCAGGCGCTGCGATCATCCAAGAAGCGTCACTGGGCGAAGATGATCCGTAGAGGGTTGGGGGAGGGGTGGATGGGTTTCCGTTGAGTACACTAGAAGTGAGATTTATGGAAACCTGTACTCTTAAAATGGTGGCACTTAATTGGATTTTATTAAATGCGTTTAGCCTGTTTAGCAGTAGCAGCAAAGCAACGTCATTTGATGCCCTTCCCCTTCTTCGGCTTCCTGCTCGAGTGATGGATCCGACATGATCTGACCATCCGAAGGTCAAACACCAAGCATACCACTATATAAATCAGAAACCCACCCCAAGACATCACTCGACCCATGCCATGTGTGTAGCTCGGTCCTTGAGAATGGTCATCACTGTTCAGACTGTTCATTAAAGATTCATTAAGGACATCGTGACCAACGGAGCACCCCCAGAGCTCCAAGAACCTAGGCCCTTAGGCTGCTGCTCCACCACCAGCCTCCGCGTCACGTGGCGTCCGGGCGGTTTGAGGTGGACGGCCTTGGACTTGGACGCCGATGGCTACGTGCCCAAGAGCTCCTTGGGGTTGCGGGGGCCGCCCAGCAACGCGATCACGCGCGTGTCGCGCGGTGACGGATCGGACGGGCTAAGGTGACGGTGTCGTTCGAAGAAAGGTCGATGTTTAATGGAATTGTGGTATAAACAAGTTGTAGAAGTTGTTGATGTTGGAGCAAACCTCTATATATGTATATAGTATATAATAGTATATAGTGATCTAATGTGATATATATAATGTTCGATTTCAAGCATATGGTTCATGATCTATAGAAGGCTGTGCGCATTGATACTGATGTGTACCTCTATATAATAGTAACATGGAGGACAAATGCCGTGTGGAAGAGACACATTGGAGGTTAGATCATAGTGCATGGTACATACTTTGGGCCGGAGAAGTATGCACCAAAACTACGATTGTCCATCATGAATCATGATTGTTTAGCGTTGGAATGCTCAGCCAGCGGGTTGCCAGCAGAAATTACAACCTCCCTGGAAGCCCTTTTCAAAAGCACAGATCAGTGGGCTTGGGTACCACCCATTTTCTGGAACCAGTTGAAACATGTTGAAAGCCGGAATTCTCACTGTCGTCCTGGGGCTTTTGGGGGGCCTTTCCCGAGCCCTTTCGCACGACACAGGTGGCAGTCGCAGAACTTGATCTCCGCCACGGCCACGCAGCGGCTCAATGCCACGAAGGCTGGGACGCCCCGTCCGGTCAGGTCCGACCAGGAAGAATTGGATCCAACCATGCTTACCATGCTTACTAAAGCTGTCCAAAGGATTTATATATATATATATTTTTGGGGGTGCGTGAGAGGATGTCTGAGGGGGCCACAAGCCCCGCTGTGGGACTGGAATTGCAAGGCTCCTTCAGCGTTTGCGAGTCTGGATTGTGGGGAGGGCCGTTTGAAGCGACTCCTGGTCTAGTTGGAAGATCTGCAAAGGGTAGAGCTGGGTAGAGTAGAGAGTTATCATACTGACCATATTGCTACTTCCGTGACGGATGGTCTCAAATCCAGTCACAATCCAGTCTGACTCCCTTTTGACCCCACTTGCGAGTCATCCACCACATTCCGCCACTAGCAAGCAACATGAGAACGGGACTTTCAGGTGCCGGTTGCATCGATGGACTCGAATGGACCGAGGCGCTCAATGGGATGATCAGCAATGACGAGTACGTGGAGGCGCAGAACGAGCTGGCGAGTTCCTGGGAGGAAGTTGGAGGTTCTGCCAGGAGTGGAGGGCTTCTGCTAGGAAGTTGCAATGTTCACGGAATTTCTACTTCAGAATCCATCAGCAAACTTCACCCCACAAGCTCCACAATCCCTATGTTCACGGAATCGTTCGAGAAAATGGCAATTTTCTTTCCAGGCCCTGCTGGACGCCAACGCCAGCGTGTTCGGGGACGAGCGTTGGATCAGTGGGGCTGGGTAGCTCAGAATGGAAGGCGTTGGAGTTCTCCAACGCGGTGAGTGGTGATGGAAGACATTTGGAGCCTATATATACTTGATGACTTCAGGTATATAGAGATGGTATACTATACATCAGCCAAGTCTTGAGCTAGGCCAATCACCGTGGATCCGATGATGTTTTCACGATGTTCTTCGCACCGGCGCCTCCAAGCCTCAGAGCACAGAGACCAGAGCACTCCGAGCCCAGCCTCTCCCAACATGCTGGTGCCTTCACAGCAGCCACTGACCCACGATCATCACTTGAGTCGAGGCCTGGCTGATTTGTGACAAGAACCAAGCTGGGAACCCCAGAGACCACAGAGCGCGACATCAAGTAGCTGGCAGCTTCTGTTGAGCCACCAGACGTGACAGTAGGATCAATATGGATTAACACCCACACAGGAAAAGTGGATAACCTTTAACTCTTGGGGATTCATGCGCCCACAATAATACATGAACAGTTGGACATAGTTCAAGTAAACTTGAGGGGTCAGAATAGGAAGACCTGGTCTACAAAAAAAGTTCCTAGTTGAAGGCATAGGTATCCAAAAAAATAGAGCGAGCATAAAAAAAAGAGGATCAACATAAACATAAAACGCGAATCAAAAAAAAACATATTCCTTGATAGGCCTCTTCTGCTGCTCTCCTGGCCCTGTGGTCTGCGGGTCCTCTGGTAATAAGGTTCCTTGGTCCTTTGGTCCCTTAGTCCTCTGGTCCACTGGTCCTTTGGTCCGCTGGTCCCCTGGTATCCTGGTCCTTCTGTCTCCTGGTCCGCTGGTCTCTTGCTCTCCTACTCCGCTCGTCTTTCGGTCTCCTGGTCCCCTGCTTGCGCAAATAGAGGCTTGATTGCTTTCTACTAGAGGCAGCTCCCTGGGAGGAAAGTAGGTACCCAATGATGGTAGCCGTCCAGTCATTGAGTAGCCCTACTGGAAAAATGGTTCACCCGTAGAAATAGCTCCCTACGAAGGAGCTCCTAGGGAGGTACACTCTCCTAGTCCCCTACTCCTTCCATCCTCTTCCCTTGGTCTCCTGCTACTGCTACTGCTACTACTACTACTACCACTACCCCAACCATCCTCAGTGGGCTAGAATTTTTTTTCGGTGCCCTTTTATTTTTTTGGGATCCCCGTTGAATATGTTTGTTGATTCTATTTATATTCTTTTTGATCCCTTACCCCTAGTTGAAACCCTGCATCAGCTGCGCTAAATTTGAACGAAAGGGGGCGTTCTTGCCTGAAGATCCGGGTTCAGTTGCATTTGTTTCAAGCTTGGGTGGCTTTATGTGTTTCTGTGCTTCCCCATGATGTGACGTGCCCGCAGGGCCTCCAAAAAGTCACTTAGAAGAAGCTGGCATGGATTTGGGCGAAGATTCCTGATAAGCATGTGACCTGGAAATTGAGATACGCAAAGGAAACAAAGGAACACGTTGGTGGTTCGGTGGTCTTTTGGATTTTCCCAAGATTTTTGGCTTCTTCCCTTTTCTCTATCCGGGAAGGTTCGTGGAATGTTCTATCTTCAACATTTGCCTTATACACTTATATAGTATTTCAATATATATTATATAAAATTGTGATATTAGATACTAACCGGTGGCCAAGTACAGATGAACTCCCCCCAACAGGTCAAGAGCTCGGGTCCGGTTTGCTGGAATTACTTTGCTGGGCCAAGCCTCAGAGTGCCCAACTGCTAGAAAAATGAGTTGAAGTCTCTGATGCTATCCATTTGGACAGCCAATTGTGCCTGGCATGCGGCAAACCTTTCCTTCCCAGCCGCTTGCCTACCACAGCCTACCAGCGCCAAGGCTCAAGAACCAGTGGACATAAGGACTAGGTCTCCTGGCTGCCCAACCTTCGGTATGTCTCTAGCATTCTTTAGCCACCTAGCCCTTTTGCATGACCAGGCAACCTGTTTGGAAGCATGTCACGAACTTTCATGCAGCCTTTCGCCACTAGCAGTTGCGATTGCTTGCGCAGGTTTGGGAAACTCCCTCGGAGGTCGTTTCAATTAGAGGCCTGAGAGGAGAACAAACAACTTAGTTTTGAGATGTTTTGAGACATCCATGGCGAATCTGCACATACTGTCATCATGTACACCTTCTTCACAGCAACAGCTCAAGATATCTCCTGTTCTTTCCCTAGCAGATTTTGCCTCCTTGGCACGCATCATGGGCCAGAAGGCATGCGCGTGCTGCCTCAAGCGCCCCTTGGCAGAGTACACGGGCCACTTCCATTATTGAATATCTATACAGGGTGGTGTACACACAGCATATATTGTGTCACAAGATTTTTAGATAGATGGATAGATAGATCGATAGATCGACCGATAGATAGATAGAATAGATAGATTAGATAGATTAGATAGATCAGATAGATGAGATTGATTAGATTGATTAGATTGAATAGATTGAGCAGATTGAGTAGATAGATCAGATAGATCAGATAGATTAATGATTAGATCGGTTAGATCGATTAGATGGATTTCATCGATTAGATAGATTAGGTAGACTAGATAGATTAGATAGGTTAGATAGATTAGATTCATTAGATAGTTTAGATTGATTAGATAGATTAGGTATATTAGGTAGATTAAATAAATTAGATAGATTAGATTGGTTAGCTTGTTTAGAATGTTTAGATTGATTAGATAGGTTAGATTGATTAGATAGATATATGCGAAGTGAGCTGCCCTCCATCTGCCCGAACTGAGGTGAGCCGGAGTTTCAAGAGTTGCCCTCCATTGCCCGTGTAGCTCCGCCCGGCTACAGCGCTGCCCGCCGCGGCCCCGCCGCGGCTGCGGGAGCGGCGCGCGAGCTGCGTACTGGCGCACCGCGTGATGAAGGGCTGGCCACTGGGTCTTGTATCCTGTGTGGAGACGCCGCAGCCAACACCATGTGCCTTGGGGCTAAAGTAAGAGGGAGTGGACTTAGAAAGGGTCAATCATCCTGGAGCTGCATGGCACGCTCAACGTGATTGTGAAATTCTGGTGGGGGATGATGGATGTCCATTCTCACACGAGGCCGCTTGTGGCAACATTCCACTGACGCCCACAACCCCCAAACCAGAGCAAAGCAACACCCTCAAGAAATTGAGCCCACACCTCGAGTCAGTGCCCCCCCTGCCGGACACAGAACGAATCAACACAACTTGCAAAGGGTATGGCGCTTGTCCATCACTTTGAGGCTTTCGAGAAATCTTTTGAACGTTTTGTGATGTTTTGTCCGTGGCCTCCTGAGTCTTCACCTGCACAGCCTCCCTTGTTGAGGTGCCTCCCTTGTGGGCATCTCCTCGTGTGCTTCCGCTGCTCATTGCGTCTTCTGGCCTGGAAGGAGCAGGTGGGTGAAGTCAACGATTGTTGGAATGGACACGTCGCAGATTGACTACTGAGTTTATTTACAACCCAGTTGTATTCCCAGTTATATAACATGGTTTCGCATGGTGTTGGATGGGAACGATGGGTTCTCTTTGGTTTGAACGACCGGTGCCGGTCCCTCGCGACATTCCTCGCACCGTGGCGAAGTGGCGAAGTGGATGCATGCTTGCCACGAATGGCGCCGGTTCCAGTGGTTCCAGTGGCATACCATGGGGCAGACCGTGGGCGAACATACGAGATCTTGGGGGGGAGGGGTCAGCCTTCCAAGGAAGCTACTAGTAACAAGTGCCACGCTAGTAGTAACAAGTGCCTTACTAGTAGTAACAAGAAGCTAGTAGAAACAAGGAAGGCATCGGTGAAACCAAGCCGATCGAAGTGCCTACTTAGTAGGGGGGAGAGGATGGGAGAGGTACTCTCATCACCGGCATTCCTTGTGCCTGATCGTCGCTAAGGGAGACATCTTGAGGTCCCTTTCAAGACAGAGCTGAACAGCTGGAAGTGAAAGAAGGATAAGAAGGGGACATTCACCACTCACTAAAGTCTCAACAAGATGTTTCAGTGTTTCAATGTTTTGTCAGTTGTTAGTAGCAGTCCCCGCCATGATGGCTCTTGGAAAGCCTGCCCCCAATGACATGCATTCCATCACGCCTTTCCCATGTGATGGTACATCCAAGGCTATGCCTTGCCGGATGGCAGTGGTTTGCATCCGGATGTCCGCTGCCCCACCTGCCACTCGACCTGTGACCCCGCTAGGTGTTGCAGTCTGGGCGAAACGCAGGTTCTGCGTGAAGCGAAACACAGCGATGGGACCTGTTTGGGTGAAGCCCTGAACGACCAAATCATTGGTGTGCCCAGCAACCCCCGGACGGGAGACCAAAGCCGAAGCCGACGCCAAGGTCGTTTGAGGTCGTCGGCAGCTCCAGAAATGGTCTCAACTGGTCACCCCTTTGCTGATGGTGCTTGTTGAAGGCCGAGTAGGATGCCATAGGATGTGTTTGTGTCTCATTCTTTTTCACTAGCTAACTCTGAGCTAAGTAACTGGGAATCATTAACTAGGACCATATCTAGGGCCTGAATGCCCGCTCTCTCCACCCCTGTGTGGGGATGTTGGGGCTTCTTATCCAACACCTGCTATCCTGTTAAACGATATGACATAGGTCCGCCCGTCCGTCGGTTGCAAATCCGACAAGGCAAGAAATCGGTGAAGAGCTTTGAGCGAGTCTTCTTCCAGAGCACTCAGACCATGACCAGGCGCATTCTTTCGGGTCTCTACGGGATTGACGGTTGGGGGACAGGATGGGGACGTTTCGGGGGGTTTGGTCCATCAGTGAGACAGCAACGTTGGGCGATGCGATGCATACTTGCAGCCAGTTGGGTGACTCAAACTATTGTTAGACAGTGACACCCACTTGCTGAGGGGGTTTGGACAAAGCGCAAGCGTTTCTCCCACAACCGCGGCTAAATCGCTCTGCCTTCAGCAGCGTGAGAGTGTGCGCCATGGTATCGCTGCCCCATGAAGTTCAAGGTGTGGCCGCTGCAGCCGGGTGCCTTGATGTAATGGAGTGGCAAGAACTATGGGTTCAGAACCTGCGCCGTTGGATGTGCTGCTTTTGTTACGGTTGCTGTTGGGTGATGTTGCCTATCCTACTGCTGGCACCCAGTTGAACATCTAATCAAATATGTCTTCGCAGGCCGGCTGGCTGAAGCGAGCACTCCTGACTTCTGGCCACTCCGCCTTGCGGGCCCCATCATTCTTCCCGATGACGAACTGTTCATGATCGTTTGTGCTGGCGCCACGTTCATTCTACACTCCCGAAAACTAACATGGAAGTGGACAACTACATGTTTGTAGTGGAAAATGGTCTTCCAAGGGGCCATTCTCCACTTCCATGTTAGTTCCAGGGAGTGTAAAGATTCTAAGGTGTGCCATTTTCATCAATATGAACCTAGTGATGCTTGGGATGCACTTGACGTTGGTGCCTGCAGGCTTCTGAGAGTTGGATCTGGCTTCGTGTATCTCAGTGGTTCCTTCATTCATGCAGTGTTTTCACGATTATGAACCTTGTGCATGGGTCTTTTTCTTCCAATCTACAAGTACCTGTGTTAAGTCGTCTGGTCTTGTAGAAAGTCGTTTGGATGCTGCGTTTACAATGGGGTTAGATGCAAGATGGCAATATAACTGAAAGAGTGTTTGGTCAACAACATTGTTTGGATGCTGCGTTTACACGCAGGTTAGAGGGAAGGTGACCAAAAAGTGATTTGAAGATAATCGCCGTGGGTAGGTGGATACCTCGACTCGCGCGGCACTCGCGTCAGGTTAGAAAAGACTCGCACGGCACTCGCATGTTTCCGACAAAAAATGTATCAATCTAGCCTGCATCTATGTTTGCAGGCTATCTTGCGTTCTGATTGGGGTTCTGTCACAAAAACGCTGCAAACTCGACGTAAAACTAGTTCTTTCCTGCACAGGGGCAGTGAATTCTTGATGTATAGCAGTTTTGACAAACATACTTCCGTAGGGCGTCTACATTGTGTTTTAACATAAATCGGGTGACTTTTCGCGAGCCGGGTGACTTTTGACTAATGCTGCGTCTACATGCGGCCGGGTGACTTTCTGCAAACCCGGGTGACTAAACCCCAGCGCTTGTACTTCAGCCTCAGTTCCATTTAATTGTCCGGGGCCAGCAAGCTATCCGACAAGAGACCTCCTTTTTGACCGCTGATGACGTTTGGGGATGGGTTGTCCTTGAGGTTTTTTGGCATGTGCTTGGCCATCCGAACCAGGATGAGTTCAAGACACCAGGACGAGTTGTGTTTTAGGCTCTTAGGGAAGGATCAGGATGAGTTCTGAAGGGGCCAGCCAGCATGTGCAGCATGGCTTGCCTGAGGATGAGCAAGTTCATGAAAGGCTGCTTGGCATCAGAAGAGGCGGAAAGCAGCGGCATCTACGTACTGTGGATTGTGGATGGGGCCTGTGGTGGAAATCGGTGGGATTAATGACAGCATACTTGTATGAACTCAATTTTATCCAATTTGTTGCTGGACAGCGCAGACCATCCGGCAAAGACCATCCATGATCTTGAGCAGTTAGCTCTGGCTGTGCTGAGCTGCGCTCTGAGCAGTCTCTGGAGAAGGTCCTTTTCATCTTCAATGCCCATGCGAGGAACAGCCAATCACAGACCAGATCTCTTCGCCGTGCCAACCAGACTGGAACTCACCCAGACACCTGAGACTTTGGAGTCTCGTTCTTTTTCACCCAAGGCTGGGAATTACCTTACCTTTTCCTGGCTGGTTCAGCTGCCTTGGTGATTGCCTTTGGCTTGGCGATGGCCATGCTTTTGCAGGCCTGGAAGTGGAGGTTAGAGGTGGCAAAGGGCCAAACCTGAGATACCCAAGGTGCCAGCTGCAGAGATCCTGAACTATCCTCCTTTTCGTGGGTGGATCGTGGAACCGCGTTGGGGGAGGAAGGGGGGTTTCCAAAGAAGGTTGTTGTGAGAACGTCCTCCTTGACCAAGCACCGGGGCAGAAAGGAACATCGCCTTCCAAGACCTGTTCTTTTGTGCCTCGAAGTGACCCCCCAAAGTGCAAAGCGGTACCCGTTCCACGGCCGTCAGGGAGCTTGGTACCTGGAACGCAGGGAAGTGAAGTGGGCCACTTGGCTGGAGACCGTGTGGAGCTTGCGTTTGTGGTATAACAGTTCTTCCTCATCCTGCACTGACTCTGCTTGCTTGCATCCACATGTTAAACATCTGCGCCAGAAAGTAGGAATGTGTTCCTGGAGGAATTTTGCGTGGCCTTCATTGCTACCCAATCTCCAAAATGGGCATGTCTCTTGTGAGTCCTTGATAGGTGTTGCACAAGGGCAGCCCAGTGGCGAAAGTGCCCCAAATCCACCCCCACAACACCGACCACAAGAAGAATCCATTTGGAGGTGCGCTCCATGAACTAATCATGGAAGTGGATGGCACCATAGAGGAAAAAGAGTCATCCAAGCGGCCATGCAATCCACTTCCATGATTATTTAACGGTCTGTGAGCCGTGGTTCTTGTGTTGGGAACCGTGTTGGGAACACAAGCACCATCAATGAAAGTGAAACCATGGTTCCCAAGTTGCAATCTCGCCTTGTGGTTTAGTGGAACCTTCCAAAAAATCTCGAACCGCTTGCTCCCTCGGCTGAGGTGATGCTTTGTGGTTTCTTCGGCTGCATCAACAGCGCCATGAACCCCCTGGCGGTGCTCGCCGGCGCCGATGTCGGCACTGTGGGCGCGCTAGGAAGCTTGAACACGGTGGGGCGGACGATCGCACGTGCCGCGCAGATTCACCCCAAGTCGTGTTTTTTTTTTTTTTTTTCGCGAAGAGGGTCTTCCGAGATTGGATGGTTCAACAGAACAGCATTTGGGGTGATTTCGCCGTAAGAAAACGAAGCGCTTTAGTCATCAAAGCCTGTGGCATGGCACCTTCTCTTAGTACCACTGCGACCTTAAGATGCTCAAGCTGCTGCTCTGAGGGTCTCACCTCTGACTTCCTTACATTCTGTGCAAACATCTACACTTATGTCCCAAACTAAGGCAACAAACGCCCACATGGATTGGTCGGGATTCTATCTCAAGACCTCAGTACGGATCTACACCTGCCAGCCGCCTCACCACCCACTGCCCCACAGGTGGTGGCGGCCCTGCTGGGAAGGCTCGTGCTGCAGGAGCCTTTGGGCAAAGTGCACCTCCTGGTGGCTCGGAGATCCTTGAGGAGCATGCAGCAAACGACACCTTTGGGCATCGAACGTGTCACACCTTCGACACGTTTCAACGCACTTTACCATCGGTCCATCACGCCGGGGTCGGTGTAGCACCAGTGGGGGCCGTCGGGTCCGCCTTCCCCTCCGCGCCTCTGCGCCTCCGCGTGGTGCACCGGAAGAAAAGCGCTCCGAGGCGGTCGGTCTGAGCGTGCTGGGTGCTGTTTTCATCTCTGATCCCGTGGAGGCGGTGGCCAGCATGGGTTCCAGCCTCTTGGGATCCTCGACCCGCACGACGTGACGGAAAGCAGGTGAACATCCGGATGTGACGGGGCCATGGCTTGAAAAGGCGTGATCCAATGATTCGAATGGCTATACAAGCAGGACTTCTCGGAACGTCAATGATTTTCAATGATCTTATGCCGTTGGTCGAGTGAGTGGCGGTTTCACTGAATGAACTTAAACATGGTCGCTCATGGTCGCTCTTGATAGATCAGATAGGTAGGGTCTGTCCCATTATATACCTGTAACAGTCAGTCAACAATTATCACTATTTTTGGGCAAGGCCTCTACTAACCATCACCATCCAATAGGATAGATCCAACAGATAGGTCTCAAGAGCCAACCTATTTGGCAAATCTTCAATACCATACTCCCACAGACATGACACAAGTGCAAACGCATGCACTGAGTCCAGCTGGGGCCATCAACAACGCCAACTCTGGGTTCGATTTCTGAAAGAGTAATTATCCAAGAAACATTCACCCATCCAACTCGGCACATGGAATGCCATGCGAGCATTTCAATGTTGGTGTTGCTTCGCCGAGGAAACATGTTGGCGCTCTGCGGAGGAATTGCTCAAGGTGGGATCTTCATTTGCGCCCGCAAGCCGCTGGGCTTGGCGCAAGCACTTTTTCCTCGGCAAAAAAGGTTGGAGAGTCAGAGGAGGTTTATTTTTTGTGGGGGGGGGAACCTCGAGCTGAGCACTAAAGCTGACGATTTCCACCAAAAAAGCGTTTAATTAGGGGTGGCCCGTGAGGTCACCCGTTTTGAGCCCGAAGAGCTCACGGATGTTCATTAGGTCGGGTGGTGCTTCCTCGATGATGCTGAGCACTTCTGCTATGACCCAGCGGTGGATCGTCTTTTGGATCTTGGCGTTTGCGGTGCCTGAGCCTCAGCCACATATAGGCGCAACTTCCGTGCCCCCACTACATGGTGGCAAGGGGTGTGTGGGAGGCAGGTAGACTGGGATTGAGTGGGGGGAGCACCCAGGTCCTAGGTGTGAAATCAAGATACATCAAGCAAGGCTTCTTTCAGATCTGTGACTTCAAGTGCGTATGAGGTCCATCAAAAAAGACCTTTGAGCCGTCCTTCTGTTGACAATTGCGGCTTAAGATCTGGTTTCCCGAAATGGTGGGGCTCAGCCCGATGCTCTGGCCGTTCCCAGGAGGGTTCCAGGATGTTTCGGTACCAAGTTCTGTGGAATGTGCGACGGCGGATTGGGTGGATGGGGCGCGTGGGTCCTAAGAACGCCTGGATGTTCTTGAACTGGTCCCGCGGTCGAATCGCAAGTTTGATGTTCTACGACTTGTTAAGGATGGCAGATTTCAGAGCTTAGCTGCTTGGAGTGTACATAAGGAGGGGAGGCACCATCAGAGAGGGAGAATGAATGAGGATGAAGGTTTTGCAGATTTTCGCGGCATGTTTGCGATGTTTGTTTGGCAGTTTCAATCTGAAACTGTCACCTTTAGCCTTTAGCTGGTACTGGTAGCCCTTCCAGTTAAAGGACCAAAGGCACTACAAGAGACTACAGTTACAGTAAATAGATGTAAATAGATGTACTGTAAATAGATCCCGTGGTTTCTCCTTTCTTTGCCTGTGTGAGGAGGTTATCGATTTTTTCCTTTTCCTGGTCGCTGTCGGTCATGGTACCCGGAGACCCGACCGGTTTTCGACTCCTCCCTGCTGGAGCAGTCGAACTGGTCGGTCGAACCGTTGGACGTCGGTGATTCGGGCGGTCGTTCTTCCGGTTCGCCCGCGCTGCGCGGTTCGTCGTTTTCCCCTGAGACCGCTTCGCCGGGCAACAGCGCGCTGCTGTTCCTGGGGCTCACCGTCATCATCTCGGCGGCGAATCTTTTGGCGCCCGGACGGCGCTGAAAGGGAGTGCGTTTGGGTCGGAACCCACCAGAGAGCACAACATACGAGTATACTATATAGTAAAACCACGAGTATTCAATGTCCTTTGCGGAGTATTTGGCTTGCCTAGTGATGATACATTATCATGATGATACCAAACAATCTTTCTTTGTTAAGTTTAACTTGCTTGGTTCTTGACTTCTTTTTGTGCTTGGGCCCAAGAACGCCAAGCACCTTTCTCTTAGTTTGCACCCAGCCCCAGATCCACCGGATATGACGTTGACTGCCGGAGCCGAGACCATGGTGGCTTCCAAGAAGTGTCCAGCCGCCTTAAGCTCCACGCTGATGACCGGCTCCCAAATGACCACAGGGTCGGAACGGCGCGCAGAGTCGTGGGGGAGTACGTGGCGGGGTGGCCACAGCCATGCAGGCTTTATATGGCTTTGTGGGGTCTTCGTGGTTGTTCCAGGTGAGTAGATAGCATTTAGATCACTGCGGATATGGCAATTAGGATAATTAGGGAATCTCAACCAAGACCATGCGGACCCGGTTGTTCGGTGGCAGGCAGCTCCCCAGCGGTTGGCAGGTATTTGTTGGACTTCGCTGTATTTCATTCGGTGCCCAAGACAACTTGGATGTATTTAGCAGATTTTCTATGCTCTGAGCTTTGTTACTGGTTAGTATGCTTGAAGATGGCAATAACAAAGTTTTTTGAATTCTGGTGTGAAAGTCGTTTTTGAATCGGCTAGTTTCAAGCACATGGACATTTGCGAGGGAGAGAGACATTGAACTATGCTCCTTCAGCTTGTGAGAACTTGTGAGAGCTGTGCAACAAAATGCCAGGTAGTAAGGCATAGTGACATAGTCACAGAGTACCATCAATTCCTAATGAAGGCGTTTCAGAGCCAGATCGACAGCCACAGAATTGACCTCAGCTGATTCCAGTCTAGCCCTCCAACCCGGCGCAGAGTTTTCATTGGCCCTTCCCTTGCCGCAGTCAACAGTGATAAGGGTGCGGACAATGCTGGGCGCTACCCTCATGTTCTTCTCAGTGGTGACCATGGCGTTGACACGTTTGCCCGCAAAATCCCATGTGCCTGAGTCTACGATGGAGGCCCGGACATTAGATGAGTGGAGAATGGTGGAGAGGTTTTCGGCCCTGCCTGTCTTTTGATGGCATCACTATGGAACGAGCGCTTGGTGGCTGGATGCTTTAATTTCAGAATCCTTCACCCAACTCGACTGGCCTTTGCCGCCATGCTGGTCCTATATCTAAAATGAAGGACCTGGACAGTGTCCTGTCGAACCCTTCAGCCCGACAGTGCACCCATCTTACAGATGTCTCATGTTCTAACGGAAGCACCGAAGCACTGCCCTGTCTTGCTGCTGCAGTCCGTATCACAAGTTTGTTCCAAAGCTCAGAAATGGGGCGTCCACGGATTGTATCGTCTACACAGCTCCGGGGAGGTGCCGAACGAGTGGCCTCGCACCGGGCCACGTCAACGTGGATCCTCCGCTCTACCAGGACGGACGACGTGGGCGGTGTATGAGGATGTTTTGTCCCATGGTCTCATGGTCTCATATGATCTTGAGTCAGACGTACCTCAAGCAAGTTCAGTTCAGGTGTTTCTATGATCCAGGAATTTGTTGCTATGTTATGCTATGTTCACAAGGAGAGGTAAGAGCGGCTCAGCCAATGATTGGAGGTGAGCTCAAAGATGAGCAGGCTTGGTGAACGGTAAATTTATATAACCGGTATACATCATGTACATCCATGTGCATGTTGCTTCTATACCTCATTGATGCGGAGCCGTTTAACCGCATTCTGCATCTTCTTCTTATGGGCACACGGCACACCTGCTTGATGACATTGAACTCTGGGTAGAGATACAAGGCTGAGGCGACCTATGATACTTTTTATGTTTCACATGGGGGGAACCTTTGACCACTCCTTACTGTATATACTGAGTTGAGCGCATGAAGTGTTCCTCCAGCATCACCTTCAGGAATATTTGGCGTTCCAAGTGCCAGTGCTTGAGAAACATCTTGTGCGCCTGTGTGGTGCCAAGCTTTGTTCTTCGCACCGTGGCACAAGCTGACCGTTTGACCCACTGCTGCGGCCGAAGCATGTACAGAGGCCTTTTGCGAGCACTTAGCTATTGGTTTTGGCATTTGGTGTATATAATTCAGCAAATCCTCACGGAGGTTGATTCTGGGGAAGTGTGCAAAGCTCTAAGATCTTCTATCCCTGAGGATGGTTTTGTAACACTGTGGAGGCTTCTGAGGCCGTTTGTGCGTTGTAAGCCTCCACCTATTGCGTGATGTGGCAAACAGTGGAAGGACTGTAGCTGGCCTTGAGCCGTTGGTTACTGCACAGTATATATATATACATTACATGCCCTCGTGGGTGAAAAAGAATACGGCCAATTGGTCAGATCTAATCCCTCCCGCCCTGGCCATAGCACGCACGATAGGGCCCACTGGGCCCGCCCAGCCCAGTCGCTGCTTGAGTGGCACACCCAGCTGGAGAAAGGAAGGCAGTCGCGCACTGCGCGAGGGTGGAACATGTTCAGCGTTTGAGGGCACCATAGGGCACCACTCGGCTGAGTACCGGAGTCCTGGATGCATAGAAAGTCGGGGTGTTCTTCATTTTCCAGTTGGCGAGTGGAGAGTGACCTTAAGCAGAGACGCTCGACGGAAGAAATGGTCCCGACGTACTCCAACCCCCCTGATGTTGATGCAGTGTGAGCTTCTGCTTCTTTTGCGATCCACCAATCATCACTTTTCGAGGGATGATCCATCGGCACCGTTGCAAATCCAGGTTTAAACACAAATAATTGATTTAAACAACGCGCGCACAAAAAAGTCATTGTTGACCTTGATCCTCAACACATGTTGTTTTGTGTTTCCTGTGTCGTTTTCCCTGGGTTTCATGGGTGTTCACATCCCCACAGTGGCTGAAAAACAAAGAACATATAACATATGAAAACCAAAATGCAGAAATCCGATCCCGGCATTTCATGGTTCTTCCTCCTGGCGTGTTGTTCTTTGGAGAGGCTTGGTCAGCTGAATTCCTGGGGCGCGGCACGGGCATCCGAGCGTTGCTGGGTCAGCACTGATTGAGCCAGCTGTTCGAAGGGGCCATGGGACTCGTCCTTTCTGTTGTTTTGGGGTAGCAGGGCGTCCAAGGCTTTGAGGAGACCCCCCCTACAGGTCTGGGCCTTTCAGTTTCAGCAGTCTTTTCGGAGTTCATGCCAATCCGCTGCCTGGCGCCTGGTACAAAGAGGTCCCCCCTTTTGAAATGCAAGATCTATGGAGAGGACCATCTCCTGCATAAGAAGAGAAATGAGGTCATGGAGATCTATGGGTTCTCGACAATAATTTCTGGTGATCAGGGAGGGCAATGGACGATAATTAGCGAATAATACGAGCATATCCGTTCAGAAGTTGAACATCTGCAAGAACACATAAATCAGCAGTGATTGTGATCGTAAGTTGAACATTCAACTCTTTTGTGGTGAGTCCCCTTTTGGGAGCTCCTGGCCTTACTACTAGGAACAAGAAGCTACTAGGGGCTCCTGGCCGTACTACTAGGAACAAGGACGCTACTAGGGGCTCCTGGCCTTACTGGCAACAAGAAGCTACTAGGGGCTCCTGGCCTTACTACTAGGA
>CAXAMN010000003.1:414262-487193 GCA_963970005.1 Durusdinium trenchii | reverse complement strand
GGGCTCCTGGCCTTACTACTGGCAACAAGGACGCTACTAGGGGCTCCCCTTTTTAGTCCTTATTTTTCCGGTTCCTTTAACAAATCCAAGATTATCGAAGTCATACTGTAGGGAGTCTTGCCCATACCCGTCCAGCTGCCCAGCACGCCGAGGTATGTCCATGTCTTTGGTTCCCCGCGCTTGCACCTGAGAAAGGACCAATGCGTTCTTTGTGGGCACAAGACCCCCAGGCTTGACAATTAAAGGAAGCGGAGGCATGTGACCATGGTCAAAACTGGGTGCTGACCCGCGGTCCCAACCAGCTGCATGATAAAAACTGAATTGCAGACAACTACTTGGTACAAGGCACATGGGCTCATCATTCCCAACCCCCACCTGGTTGCCTTCAAGATTGGTTGCCAGCATGGGCAACGACAACCAAAGACCTCCAAACATTTCCATGTTTCCTTGCACCCACGGGGCATCACAAGGCTTGAGCTTCGAGCACTCTCACTTTGGTCAATGGCATCCAGAACACTTAAGGTTCTTCTCATTCGGGAGGTGGTCACTTAAGCTTCTCCCTGTGTCCACCGACATCATCCAACATGTGATTCGCGGGCCTCCCCAAGGGCCCCATGAGGGCCCCTGGTCACATGCCGAAGATTGGACCGCGTTTTCCGCGGCCGATGCGATCGACGTGCGCACAAAAAGTGAGCGCCGTGTCAGTGAAACCTGCTTATGGGAATTGCTCACCTCACCTTTGAACTATATGGGAACTCTTCTTGGAGGCAATCCTCTTGCAGAGAGGTCCCGCTTTCAGTCTTCGGACCGTGGGAATGGGGTGTTGGAACGCTGAGGACCACAAGGTCACCAAGATCGAGATGGGCTTTCTTCAGCGTCATGGGTGCTTCGGCTCCAACGGTGATCGCCGGTCGAAGTGCAGAAAAACACAGAAGCAAAGAACATCACATACTGTAATCCCCAGTGCCTAATTAAAAACCACTCCCCTTTTTGATTAAAAGCCCCATGTCGGAAACCCCCCTAAATACCGTTTATATATATTATACTGTATATGTGTGTTTAAATTACCGCCCTCTAAATCCGCTACTAAACTACCAACTAAATTTTTGAGGTTCCAAAAACAACCCTAGCTGCCCACCTGTCCACCGTGTCTATCCACCATGACACGCCGCGTTTACACCAGCAGGTTTTCCTTACCCCAATGGCACGGACTCACCTTTCGAAAGCTGTAGTTGCTTTTGTAAAGGGAAGACCCTTCGATCTGGAGTTTTATTTTTCAATTTTTGATACGAGTTGAATAAAGGATTTATATAAAGTTTTCCTGGGTGTCTTTTTTGGGTAATCAATGATTCAAGGATCCTCCCACTGACCCTATTTTGGACGACCCCGATTTCAGGGACCCCCTATTTAAACATTTTAAACAATATCGCCCGAGTTTTTGTTAAAAGGGGGAGGCCATGTTTTTTAAATAGGTGGAGGGCTGTGTTTCTTCATTGATCGACGCCGTGCCACAAGAGATTGTGGACACCCACTGGCGGACTCAATCTTGAGCAAAAGGAGCATCCCCTTCCGTTGCCCGGTCAGAACATGTCACCAACCAGAGGTTCTTGGCCTCCTGTCGTTTCCCAACAACAAACCATCCCGAGTGCGAAACGACCGCCATAGCTGCCAGGTCCTTAAAGTCCAGCATTGACCAACAGCTCTGGGCTGCTGATGCCAACTCCGATGGCGCGTTGGACCGCATCCTGGACGTGAAAAGACCCGGAAAATTGGTGGAGGGGATGGAATGACATGAGAGGAACTGATGAAAGTGATCATATATAGACCCTAGGCTCCTAGACCCGAAAGTTACTTGAGCCTTGGTGTTGAAGAGATGGAGATGGACAAGCTGTATGCATGTATTGATCGTCACGGTTCAACCTGTGTCAAAGCCAGCCACGGATGGGATGCGGATGCTTGCTTGGGGGAGGAGCCTCCTTAGCTACAGAGAGTCCCTGGTCATGGAGATGTAATGGAATCTATGAGTCGCACTGGGTTTTCCACATTTTTTCAGATGATTGCCTTATATTGCCTTCCCCCTAAACCTCCAGAACACTTTCTCAGGAGGTTTAGGGTTCTCTCGCTCTAGACTCGGATGAGAGATCTCTAGAGTTCCTTCGGGTTCCGGAAGTCTGAGCTGGTGACCTGCTTTTTTGCACCCACTTGTGCTTCACCTAGGTGAGGAGTTTGCTGCCGGCCTGGCACTGGCCGGGTGACCCGAGAGGTTTTTTCTTCTTTCGGGGGCGGGGGCACATGTGCCGGACCCGATTAAAACCCGGAGGTCATAGCCATTACGATCATCCACAGGTAAGGGCTCTATTGGTGCTTGATTTGCACTGTGTGACAGCCCCATGGATCGCCAGCAGGGCGATGCGGGCGTGCGCCTCCAAGCGACCGTTGTGTGGCAAATGAAGGAGGTTGGTGTGTTTCAACCTAAGCCCCAGTGACCTACACAGGAAAAGGATGGAGAAGGGGAGAACAATCTGCCAATCACTTGTTTGGTTCCCCTCGCACCCTAGCTCATCCCCTTAATTGCAGGGCCCGCTGGTCCGCCGGTATCCGCCGGTCCGTGTTGCATGAGGGATGCGTCAGCTACTAGATCATACGGGCCCTCTTGGATGAAGGGTAACGTATATTTTAAAAATTTTTTCTCTTGACAATGTTGAATTAGAGATCCTATTTTTTGCAGCACCATAATTAGTAACCAACAGCTGTAAACGATCATCACTTTTTTGCTGGAGGCTACTTGCGCCATTGATTTACATGTCAATAATTCCTGCTGCTGCGTCGTTATTCCAACCAACATCAGCCTCAGGTTGCTGCTCATGGGCAAGGCGCCGCCCGGAGTAACAAAAGCAAAGCATCAGTATCAGTATAGGATAGTATAAGATAGTATAGTATAGTATAGGTAGATTAGGTAGTATATAGCCTGGCAAATCTATATAGGACAATCATAGCAAATGTGTTTGATTTGACACTCGTCATTGCAATGGCACATAATGTGTATACACCTATGACTATGTGCACCACCTTTTTGATGCTAAAGGCTCATAGCTTCATAAAAGGCAAAAGGCAACATGTATAGATCTATGCCGTCTATACCTATACTTTCCCAGATCCATTTTCAGGGCTTTGTTTTGGTGTTATGTGGACACCTGCGATGTTGACGCTGCTATTCCATGTTCCCAGTGAAGCTTGGTGCTGCAGAAGGTCGCTTTGGCACACCGGTCTGACCTGGATCCGTGGCGCCCGTCGCCTGGGGTCGACAGGTGCCATCATGAATCTCTTCAACGAGATTCAAAGAATGCCGCGGACACAGATCCGATCCCTCTTGAGGTCAACGTGTGCAAAACAGTGAAGGTAACATGCACCTGGTTGGACATAGTTCTTGGTGCCTTCTCTTTGAATCATGGAATTGGAACACCAGGCACCTTTGATACTCGGTCCCAAGGTATTGGCCCCAGGAAAAGCGGCAATTCTGTTGCAGCTCACAGGCGCTGGGAAGGGGTGTGCTCTAACTCTCTCTCTCTCTCTCTCCGAAGTGTTTGGAGCCGTCATTCGGAAAAGACACCTGATTCGGGGTGCCTTTTTAAGAGCACTTGTGCAAGATCAGTGCCACCGGAAACATACCGGGCCACATGAGATCCAGTCCATGAGGCTTTCACCGCTGGGTATGTTTCGACAAAGTCCAGACATCGGTGGCTTTGGGGCTCCACCTTTTGGAACATCTGGACTGGGACATACGGGGACATGATTAAAGCCTGGCCGACCGTGGGGGAGTAGAATATCAGGCAACAGGCCCTTTGTTTTACCAATGTTTTGTGGGGCGTCGTTTTCCAGGACCTGATGGCCTTTACATGTGTTTAACAGTATACAAGTGATGGCCCTTTGATGTTGTCCTAGGGTCCTAGGGCACCGCTTCTCCATGTTCTTGGCTTCTAGGGCAGATAGTCCAGAACCAAAGCAAGGGCAGCACATGGTGGCACATTGTGCATGTACGAATTTGCCGTGTCATGTGCCATCCGCCAATGGCAAGGGACTCTGGGGCCGTGTCGACCAATCAACCATTATTTGTTGAACGCAGGGATGTGTTAGAGATGAGCTTTAACTGAGAGGTGTTGAGTAGGCGGAAGGTGGGCGTCTTGATGCTGGGGCCTCCGTAAATCCTTATCCTGCCATTTCTGCATCGGCCTGGCCAGGGCATTTGCGCCTCAGACATAGCAGTCCTCCACAGCCCGGTCGTGGTGAGCACGACCATGGGAGTCACTTATGATTGCGCAACTGGCAAAGATCATGTTGAAGGCCCCGATCGCGTAGCGCGGTGGATCGGTCGAAAAGCATGAAGCTCAGAGCTGGGGCAGAGCTGGGCCCATTCTGTTCGACCCAAGTGGCAAATTTGCAAGACAGGCCTCCCTCCCCCAAAAACATCCCAAAACACCATGAGGTGATAAATTGTGACAACTATGAAGCATGGCAAGTGCCAAAGTCATGACACTGGCTGACTGGCTTTCCGAATTGGTGTTTTCGGTAGTCAGTTGGGGCTTCTGGTCGGGGTTTCAGCGGACGATCCGAACTTGTGACACTGATGCCCAGTCTAAGACTGTTTGCAGATCTAGAGGCTTTTAAAGAGATGCTCACTCACATCAATATTTAGTTTCAACATGTTCTGTCACATGTGTTTAGCTTTTTGGGTCGACAGCATCCAACCAAAACACCTGACATCACATGATCCTGTGCTGGAGGTGATGCTCAACCATGATCAATCCGAGGGATAATAGTTTCTCAACCATTTGGGTGTGGTATTTCATAGGGAGACCCCCAACCATCCCTTCTTCCAGCCAAATCTTTGGGAGGTCTCCCTATCCTAATACACACCCATCTCACGACACCTGAGAGAGGAATGCCTCCAGGCTGGGCTGAGATGCGCCGTGCCTGGTGCTGCAGCCGGCACAGCTGGGGGAGCCCAACGGAAGACGTGGCGGCTTTGGTGACGGAAGGGGAGAAAAGCATGAGAAGAATGGGCGTCACGTCGTCCCAAGACAGCGTTTACGTGTCTTGTGTGATCCCATCATAGATGGATCAGCCCCGTTCGCCGAACATGACATAAAAGTGTCAGGCTCAAGCTGCATTTTAGAGATCGGCCCACTATTGGTCCACTCAGTATGACCCCAAACGTTCAAATGCTTCACATCTCCAAAAGGCATCACCTTCTCGATCTATGTTGCCACCGACCGGAGACAATCCAGTGACCTCGTGGGTGTCAGGTGTGGGCTGCTTCTCCACGGTCAAAGCCCGCTATGACTGTGACGAAGGCTTTCAATCCTGGCAGACCGGTTGGACCCTGAAGAAGCAGGCCAGGCGAGCGTGGTGCGACCATCGGAATCTAACACGACTGCTTTCCAGCTGCCGCTGGCGGTGCTTCCAGCGCTGGCTGCAACTGCAACTGCTAGATTTCTATTTGAACTGCTGCTGCTGCCTGCTGCTGCCGCTGCTTTGCTTGACGAGGGATTGCCAGTGTTCTCGCCATACATGCAGTTTTTCCAAAGCACAGGCCCGCAAAGATGAGGGGCCCCTCCTGATGCATGTCATGTAGCACGCCGCATGCAAATCGCTTGGGTTCAGCGGCTGGCAGAAACTGTGGAGGGTGACGAAAGCTGCAAATCGCCGCATAGAAGAGCCCAGGAGTGGTGTTGCGGGCACCTGGGCAAAGGCAGGGAGTGGCAGGGCGAACTGGTGGGGTTGTTAGGCCTGTAATGATTTGCATTCAGTTCACCCTAGGATTTGAATCACCATTGTTTCAAGGGTCTTTACCGAACAACCATTGCTTTACTAAGGATTTGACTACAAAACCCAGGCCATCCATGTTGTACTGTAAAAGGTCTTGGAGTCTTTGTAGCTGCTAGGCTTCAGCTATAGCTATGCCTTCGCAGGTTCAACAGTTCTGACACGATGCTGGAGGTAGCCGGTGTCGCCGGTGCTACGCCGGGCGGAACCGCCAGGCTGTGCTCAGGAGAAGCCACAAGGTCAGATCTCATACACCTTGGGCGCCTCGGTCCAGCGGAACGCGTGGTGACGCGTGGCGCACCGGGACGCGGTCCGTGCCGAACGGAGACGGCTTTGATAGATGTACCGTGGGCTCGGTGACCGGTGACCGACTTGGGAAGCATCAAAAAGTGCTGAACGAACCACTTGGAGACGGCGTGGCCAAGGCTTAAGGTAGGTGTGATTAGGATCAACAGGCGTTCACAAGTCTTTTCCCAGCCCTGAATAACTAATTACCTTTTTGCCACCAGTCGTTTGGTCGATGAGTGCCGTGTTCCAATCTGTATTGTGCCCGTCAACGTGAGTTTGGTATCCCAACCTGTTGTAGACAGCCCGCAAGTTGGCTAGCTAGCTTTGGATGCCAATCAACCTTCTCCTGCCTGCCTTTGGTGTGCCGCCATTGCCCAGATTTCTGCCAGCCAGAGATCAGGTGAAGAAAGCCATGATGGCCTTCATGATCATCACGTGGCGTTTCTCCCGGTGCCTGGGAGAGTGATGGCTCCACTCCAAACCAAACTCTTTTGTTCAGAAAAGCCAAAGCTGTTTGACTAAGAGCTGTGTGTGGGCGTCTCGAATATCATGGCCCTTCGGAAAATGCTCAGGTGCTTGGCTAGTTGGATGGCTAATACGGTATTAGCAGGTAAGAGGGGTTGAGGACTGGAGGTGGAAGGAGTAACTTGTAACAGACCCCCCAAGGGGTGTCTATTTATAGCCCCTTGAAGTTCGAGGTTGAGGGGTGTCCATGAACCTTGTGGGTCCTGGTATAGTTGTACATATATTTATTATATATATATATAAATATATATACACACACTCTACATACATATGGGCTGCTTTGCTCCTTCTTGCGGTGGGCTGTGGGGTGCTCCGAGAGTCCTCGAAGGTGTATTGGTTCGGATGGTTACTTCCGCATGTTTGAGACCTTCATTGGGGAACTACCAACATTCCAACAGGACATCACTCCAACATTCCAGCTGCCATGTGTTTTCAATCTGCCAGGATGAAAGGACGTTCAAAACGGCCGCGGATGCCGCGGATTCCGCACGGCACACCAGGTGCACGCGGACTCCGACGCCGAGAACCTGGTGCTTCCGCCCGCGATCGAGGCGCCCGCGGCGCCGATCGCAGCGCCGATCGCGGCGCCAGCGGCTCCGCCCGTGCCTCATGTCCACGACGCTTGGATGCGAGTTTGTGTGGGGTGGGGGGTGAGGGAAGCAACCTATAGACCTAGAGCAAAGGATATTCGGGATGACTGCACTTGTAATATCGTGTAACTGTAGATGAGTTAAGGCCTCCAAGATTCTTTAATATTCTTTGGGAAGAGCAGTTTCTCCTTTTTTTGCGTGAACACACCTGTGAGTATATATAGAGTTTCACCAGGTTTCACCGAAAATATCGTCATGTTTCGACCCCAACAAAGGCCGCGGACGAGTTCTCCGCGGCGCCTCATTCACTGACAGCCCGAGGAAGCTGGATTCATGACGCCCACCGTGATCGAGGATCCCATTGTCGATCACTTCCATGGACCCTCCAGTGGTTTGGCGGGCAAGGTGCTCTACCACGAGAAGGTGCATGTCTACAACACAGGGGATGATCTTCGGCCTAGCCGGGAAGGTGGAAGGAAGGGGGGAAGGGGGGAAGGGCGCTCTTCTGGTGTGTTTTTGGTGGATGTCTTGGATGGATCACTTAGTCACGAGGCATGGCTCACCTACCTAAGATGTCAGAAGTTGTCATGACTTGAAAGGGAGCACTTGTGAGCATGCGTTTCTTTGTGACACTGACGAAGGCAGGAAGAATGGCCTGTGGCAGTTTCTGAAGTAGAACCCCTCGAAAGCCACTTGAAAACCAGCAGCCACCTTCCAGTTTGACCTCGGGAAAGAGATGGAGCCATGCTTCTCCTCGTGCTTTTCCTCAGCTGCTTGTTGGCTAAGGATCACTTGGACCAAATCCTCCAGCAACCGAGCCCTGTGGAGAGCCACCCGGTGAGAAAACCACGGTCAGGGCAGTTCTTCACAGGTCACTGGTGGCAGTTCTTTAGGTGCACCAAGTCAACCGTTGGACACATGAACACTTACAACATCTTACAACTAAGTAGGGCTCCTACAAGCGCTCATCCAGGTGGTCAAAGTGTCTGCTATCACCCGCGTCCTCGGTCCTTGGTCCTGTGTGGATGTCTCTATAGACTCTATAGGCATTGGTTTGGTCAGTGACTTCGGGTCTCACATCCCATTTGTGCCCAGGCCTGGCGTAGGCACCCTCGGTGGGGTGGCCCAAAAGCGACGGACGCTTCCAGAGTTTGGGATTGAAGCTGGGTTTGGGAGCCTCATTTCCTTCCACTTTCGGTTACAAAAAGGAAGATGGAGGCGAGGCCAAACTGCTAGCCAGACCAGCCAGTGGTTCTCAAAGGCTCAAGCCCTCGAGTGAGAGACATCAAACACGCAGAATGATTCTCAAAGCGAACCAGGCCAGCAGTGATGCGGCTTCCTTTTGATTAATCCATCCCCTAAGGCTTTTAATCCCTGTGGCCAGTTTTGTGTGTATATACATATACATCCCGTTGGGAGGGTTTGTGTGGAAGGCAGTCCGCTTGCCACCGAGACGTTCAATTCTCAATCGAAGTTGTGGTTTGACCAGAAGTCACTACAAGTTGGGCGCAGCATGGTGCAGGACTGTGCGATTGCATGTGCCAGTGTTCCAAGTGAAGCCAACTGGAGACTGTTTGTTTTCTGATTTTTCTGCAGGTCAAACTGGGTGTCCTTTTGCTGCAGGTCTTCTCTCCCCTCAAGATTACACCAGTCCAAAAAGGTCAAAACCAAAATCGCTCGGATCCTTTTTCGGCCACTGGACTCGTTCGTGGTGGAGCGGCGGTGGTTTACAGCCATGGAGGGGATCTTTGAGGCGGTGAACGACGGATGGTTCGAGGAGACCTTCGGGGTGGTGCCGCTTAAGGCGCTGAAGGCAGACTCTTGATTAATAACCCCTCCAAGCCTGAAGATAATTTGTCAATTGCCGGGGGTTTATGAATCAAGAGTCTACATGATGTGGGGATGGGTGGCGATGGTATGCAATGGTTGGCATCTGCCAAAATGCCTGAAGAGGGAAGAACATAAAAGAACTCACAGCAGCTGTCCTGTTGTTTCTGCCAGTTGTCCTGTTGCATGCGCACTTGGGGTGGTGGCATAGACACTCCAGCAAAGCCCATTCGCGCCCAACAAATCCGATTCTTCCTGATGAATCACCTGAGAGGTGTTGCAAAACATTGCTCAATAAATTGAACGGCACCTTGATGCACCAAGCTCTTTGCATATCTTTGCATCCTACCCGAGCCAACCCCTTCCCTGGCACTGGAGGTGGAGGCGGAAGCATTCGGTGAGGGCGGTTTCCTCTCCAGCATGCGACGACTTACACTGGAGTGGCCCACAGGCGCAGCAGAGGACCTCCTCCCACAGGCCTTGGTCTTGAAAGCAACTCGGATGAAGAGTGTCACACGTGTTTTTTTGGGACAGGAAGTCGGGGTGCAGCACCCTAGCATGCAAGAAAAACAGCCGTAGACTGTTTTGGATTTGTATGAATCCTTGAAACAATTCATGAATTGGTTCATGTCGGGATCCCCGAATTGCTTTGGGGCTTACTGGGGCAACTCTTTCTGTTCCAATGTGCTTAAGAACCATTCCACTGGTTCACCAGGCGCCTTCTAGGGCCTGGTTCTTCACCGTATTTGGAACATTCTTTTGAGTGGATGTCACTTAGGCAGTTGGTGGTTTGCTGGTTCTTAGGCCATGAAGTTCGCACTACACTGAAGTTCACTGAAGGGCTTTATTATTTGTCTTGCGCATGTCAGAAGTAATGCTGCGTTTTGTACTTAATGTCCATCCTACCCAATGAGTTAATTATTCTAGGCTTGTGGTTTTCTGATTCCATCCAACACTATTCTGTTCTGTTCCTTCAGTGGGGTAGAAGGGGGGGGACTGTACTGTGCACATTCCAATGCATTTCACATTGAACACGTGCCGTGCTGCAGATCTAAACATGCTCTTTGCTTCGCCACAAGTGGGTAACGTCATAGAAGAGTTTTGCACTGGTGTTGGATTTGACAATTGAACGAGATTATTTGTCCACAAAGGATTAGTCGTTTCCATGTCGTGTCCGCAAGGCTCGACATTGTTTGAGGCTTGAGTTCGAGATAGTTCAAGGAACTTTGCGATTTATGGTCCAGTCACAACCTCACCCAAGACAGAAAAGAGGTTCTGGCGTTTGTGCCGCAAGATGGCGTCAAGGTTATTTTTGAGTTAGCGCGGCATTGATGAGACTGTTCTTCGACATAGGGCTAGGCAGAAATTTAGAGCTCGTGTAGCCCATTTCCAGGAACCTGTCAGTAACCTGTGTCTTGAAAAGGCCATCCAGTTGCCCACTAAGGCAGCTCCTGCCGCTGAGCATCCTGCGTGACCAGTGGATTTGCTTTAGTAGTGATTGCTGCTTTTTGGTTTGGGAGTGCGAGACATAAAAGAACAAACACATCGGTGACTTACTGAACAGTATTGGCAACCAGATATGGGACAAAAGCGTAATACAGGCACTACACGATAGATTTGTTTTATCATATTTTATCCATTGTGTTCAGAATCCGGCAATGTCCATACTTCTACTTCGGAGCTTCACTGATTCGCTTGATCTTGGGAGACACTGCTCCGTTAGCAAGTTCTGGAAAGCTCAGGACCTCAGTTGATTGAAATCCACACCTGAAATGACATAATGATGTCAGGCAGAGCATTATTCATAGCTGAGCTATCTAGTTGGCCTGGCTTTGTAGTCCTAATGGTATAACTCGTTGTTCGCACACCTTAAAACCAATGGTGGACCAGGACTCTGTTTTGGTGCCCTCAGACAATTCCGATCACGCAACCCAGGCACGAGTTCATCACGCAGCTGCACCTCCATACCCGTGAAGTGGCCTTCTACCGCGACCTGGCGGACCTGCGGCGAACCTGGCGCTACCCCGTGGCACACGAGGTGAACGGCCTGCCCTTGGTGAGAGCGTGGGGTGCCCCGAGATGGGCCGATGGGGAGGCCCTGGGGAACGGTCGGGGGACAACGATCGGGTGAGGCATGTGCCGAGGCGGTGAGGGCGGTGAACGCTGCGGAGAAAGCAGTGACATTCTGCCGGGGGTATAAGAGCCTGAAGGATGAAGGGCTGAGGTAAGAGTTCGCATGATGTTCCTCGCCCAACCCTTAAGCACTATGGGTCTGACGGGTTTGACTTGTTGGATTGGGAGAAGATCGAGACTGCAGAGCGCAGAGAAATCGAGTCTTCAGGAGGATTTGGGCATCGAAGGGTCGCTGTTGGTGATGGAGCACTTGGACATGGAGCAGCCAAGCTTCTCAGCCCGATTCAGCTATCCAACCTTCACTGATTTCAGTGATACGAAAACCCACCGACTTGGCTCCTCAGCGAGCAAGCGGACTCATGTCTTTTTGTCAGCCAGGGATGATTTGCACACAAACACCGGGAGAAGACTCAACGTCGACCCGTTACGCTTTGCCAACAGCCCAACTTTTTTGTGACACTGTCTTTGAGGTTTGCTCCCTTGAAGGGGGCATGAGACGCATGAGACTTGACCAATTTGACCACCCCCTCCAATACCTCAACATCCCTATATATCACTATCCTTCCTCCATCTTCCTCCCATTTCAGTTTGGGCCTCCTGTGGCCTCAAAGGCTTCCACCAGGGCCTTGTGACCCACCAAATGGCCACGCTGCTGCGCTCCGTCGCACAGCTCCACGGTGCCCTCCTGCGACGACGTGACGACGTCCTCGGCGCTCCTCGTGAGCATGGTCTGCGGTGTGGACGCTGGCCGGATGCATGCAAGAGGTATTTCTTGAAGGCCTGTGACTCGGAGCGTTGGAAGTGCATGTTGAACACGTGTTTATTTTATACAATGCGTGTAATAGCGGTAATAGTGTAAGAGTAGTCATTTATATATACATACAATTTGTTATGTTTAGATATTTTTATATTTACCTTGTTTGTTCTGCTTGTTCTTTGTTTTGTTTGGGTTCGTCTCAGGGGTCTTCTTAAAAGAGCTTGAGGGTATAGATCTGGGTTCTTGGCTTCGAGAAATGTCACAACAACCGCCCTAACCGCCCTACATGTCTCAAAACCCATACCATGTTTCTTGCTTCAAGGTTCATATATGAGAAACCCTGCAGACGAGGCAAGGACCTTCTGGCCGAGAGTGGCGCCCAGCTGATGGATGTAAGTCGAAAGTGCAGACCTTTGGCCCAGATCGATCGGACGAAACCGGTAACGAACGAGGTATATGGGGCAGAGGGTGCTGCAGCGCCTCAAAGGCGTGTCCAACATCGTGACGCACCACATGGCATGGTGTCACATTCCACGAGGTATATTGGGTACACCGGGTACACCCAGACGGGGATGAACACACAGCGAGGGCGAGGAAAACTCTGTTCGGCCCGTGGGGCCTTGAACAAAGAAGGGTGAAGACCCTGAGATCCCCTGGAAGGCTTGAAAACAACACCAGAAACATGACATCCCAAGCATAAACTTTTGTTGTCTCTACCCGAGGACAGCTGTGTCGTGTTTGAGAAATACTTGATGCATCTTGATGCTTTCTTTGAGAAATGCTATAAATATGTATATAAATATATTGTATATTACAATATATATATATATATTATGTATAGTCATGGCCAGTGACATAGACATATGGCTGTGAGTCAAAACCTCTCCAACCAAACCCATGGAAGGCTGACATTCCTTATAGTTGATTTTTTTCGGTGGTCAATCAGATTGTGCCCGCGTTTTGACCCACAGGCATATCCATCAAAGACCTGAATCCTTCATCTCAGGACCCAGCCTAGGCCTAGGCGATCGGGAGATCCAATGGTTGAAAGCTGGATGTCGGCCGAGGAGAACCGACCAAAGGGGAAGGGAACGCACTCCTTGCCGCGCGAGTGGTGTAGCGGCAATGGGGCAATCGGATCATATCGACTTTGTTGGACTAGCAGTTGATTTTGAAGATGATTTTCCTGGATATGCTGATATGCTGACTAGCTTGGTGCGCTATTGGATGAGCTCGACATTATCTACCGAGGGGGGTGAGCCGAGAGTTGGGGGCGGTCTTTGCAGTTCATATATATACTTCAGAAGGTGGCAAGTGCCAGCCTGGGTCGCAGGAAGGACTTGCTGAGGGCCAACTGACACATGATTTGAGTCGTGCTTATGCTAGCCTCAAGCCTTCTTGCAGGTGAAGGGTTTATATTCGGTTCATTGAGGAATTGCCCCCCTTACCTGTGGCCTTTGAGGGATATCGTCCATCGTCCAAATTGGGAGGCAACCATCTACGTGACAAGTTATTGATCCATTGCTCACTGGTGGGTACTGGTGGACTGGCATCTGGGATGGACAGGGTAAGTAAACGATATGAAACCCGTTTCCATCCGTTTCCTTTTCAACCTTTTCCCCAAAAAGGATCATTTGTAAGCACCTGTTTGACCTACCAGATGTCAGGCCATCCCAGTCCCATGGCCAGGACTTTGAGGAGCGGCTGCGACGAGTCCTATGGTCAGAGGAAGAGGTCTATGTGTCCATCGCTCATGGGGATTTGTGGTGTAGCTTGGCCTCGCTCGGGCAACACCGGGGCTGTCCACTCCCATATTACACCAGGTGTGCAAGCAAAAGAGGGATCCGTGGACTCAGGGTATCCGGGTATCCATGAAGAACGATCTTGGAAGAACAGGATTTGACTGACAAGCTCCACACATGTCTCCAAACAATGTGTTGTTGCCCCATGCAGTTCTATCGAAGCTGCGGAAGCTTCACGAGGCAACAACCTCTTGATGGACCAAGAGAAGGTCATCATTCTAGATTGGCAATTTGTGACGGAGCGATCTCCTTTGAATGACATCGCCTACCTCATGGGATCAAGCATGAATGCTGAAGAGCGGATTCAGCATGAAGAGATGCTGATCCGTGAGGTGGAACTGAGATTTGCTACAGAAGACTTTTGCTTTGCTTGGTCCATGTGGCCATTTGGGGTCGGTGACGCATCTCATGTATGTATATATATATATATGTGTGTGTGTGTGTGTGTTTGTGTATCATTCTATATGTCTCTTCTTTGGGTATTATACTTAATACTGTGTATTCACATTTTGTGCACATTGGTTTAGAAGTTGGTTCCAAGAGTCCCAGCCACTGGGTCCCTCAGTCGGACTTCGTCTGCCGATCCATTCACCCCGGTTGCCGGTGCAACCTCACTACATCTCATTCCGTTCCTATCATTTGGTATAGGTCACATTGGTTCACCGTGAACCAACCTTCATTGGATTCCGATAATTAGATATCATTAGATCCATCCATTGCAATTGGCCTAACCAGATTTGCAGATTGGTCAGCAGCTGGTGTTGAAACCGCCATGCGGACGCATGACATGTCCAGCGGATCCTCCGAAGCCGATTCGGCTGTCGGCTGTCGACCCGTTGCAGCTCCGTTCGTGTTAGGATTTTTTCAGTGGTTTCAAGATGGATTTATGGCACAAATCCCCTACCACCCCAATGTAGGCATATATGGCATACATGGAGTGTTTGGGTACTATCATTTAGATGGGGGTCCATACAAACCGCCCAACTTGGGGTCCACTGGTGCTTTACGTCACCTCTGATGGCCCACTGGAGTGGTAGACCTACATGACATACCATGTCCGATCGTACGGGAAGGTCTACATCCCTGCATTGAAGGAGGCCAGCTCCATGTCCATTGATCCCTCCTTCGAAGCTCGGGTGAACACATTCCTTTGGGCTTATGAGAAAGTATGCAACAGCAACAGGCAGAGAGATGTATGGCTGCAATAGCCAAGATGGCAGAACACCTTCTGATTGAAATCTGCTAGCCTTGGACTTCCGAAGTGTTTTTGGAATCATCTCTCTGACCAAGGATTGGGTGAAGCATTATCACCAGTGCAAGGAGTCAGCATCCTGGCAGATGCCCAGCACTGTCCGTGGGAGTCTTCTAGATTCTAGGTGCACGCATGGGGCTTTGCCACCTCACAGATATCAGGAAACCCGGACCAGAGGCGGCGGATGCTACGACACAACACAAGCATGAGGCATGAGGTAAGCAGCATACTCGTTACTAGTTCTCCAGCTGTCACTCCTTATTTCTACGATATCCCCCCTCCTCCAACTCCAATGGGTGCTTCAACAAAATAGATTTTCTCCAAAGATGCAGAGGGATGCCAGTTCGTTTGCCGCTCAATAATTGCCACACTCAGTGTTCAATGGTAGCATGGTTTCTGAGCAAGGTGCCTTTACAACATGCTGCATGCTGCATTGAACAAAAAGAACATGTTGCATATACACTGTAGTTGGAATCCATTTTTGGAGCTTCTGCATTGAATCTTCAACAAGATTTTGGACTCCAGTCGCTCCAGCCTCAATCAGCTGGCCTGCAGGCACTACTGGCATCAGTCATGAGTTTCGACGTGCAATACATCAACCCAGTGGAGAAGCATCCTGAGGCGGCTGAGGCCTTATGGCAGCGGTACCTGACCCTCTTCCAGGAGGTTGCACAAGTGAAGGGCTGCACCGGCTGAGGCGACACCCACTTTGGCAATCTTAAGGCCTTTCCGGGATTTGATTGACTTCAGAAATTATGTTGATGTGTGTCGATTATGTTTGTTCCACAGCTTACGTTTTGTACAGCGGATTGTTGCGACACTGGGGAATGCCCCGGTGTGCGCCCAAAAGCCAGGGGCTGAGAAGGTTGAGTGTACAGTGTTTTGCTTCTGAATGGCCCCCCGCCTGGTGAAGAACGATATGTTGTAAGAAGACACACCAGATGATACACCCCACCTTTGAATGGCAAATTGGTCTATCATTGCCTTCAGTTGCGCAAAGACAGTCCCACCTGCAGTTCTGGAGCATTTGCAAGTCAAAACAAGGCAGGTTCGTGCAGCTGCATAAGCATGTGCTTGCCGGATCGCGCAGAACATGTGTCACAAACAAATGACACCGTTCACCTAGTAATCATGATCGAAGCGGCCCAGCCGGCCCAGCAGATGAGTCATGTGAGTGATTCTTCTTCAACGTCGGGGCAGACGGTGAGAGCCGGACGAGGACGTCAACTCCTTCGTCGACTCCTTGGCCCATGGAAGAAGAGACCGGACGACCCCATGAGGGACGTCGGCCTATTGTCCGATCAGTTGGAGTGGTTTTTCCCTTGAAGCCAGTGTAGGTCAATATGCGAACGTCCCATGCCAGGGAGTGTTTGGGATACTTATGGAGATTGGATGTTCACGTCAGGGGAGGCTGACTCAGGGGAGGCTCCGACCTCCGTGGACTCTTCTCAGATGGTTCCAGTGGAACTTCGATCGAAGAACGGTCCGAAATCCTCACGTTGGATGGCCTTTGACGCCAGGTTCTGTACCAGTGAGTGTGCCGCGCGTGTCCCGCGCTGGGTGAGCGGTACATCCTCGCCATGTGGGCCACTGGCTGTGACATCAAGGCCTGAAGCCTAAACACACAGAACACAAAGGTGGTGAGTTCATGTCATGTCACTCACATATCCATGGTATCCATGGTTCTTCTTGAAACCCTGATGGTGTGACATTCAGAGATACACAGACGAAGGATTCCACAGGGAAGCCTCCCAAAGCACCGGCTCCAGCGCTTCGGCTCCAGCACACGCCGGCTCCGGGTTTCACATGCTCCAGGATGGTCCGACCAAGGCTCATCTTGCAGCCAGTAGTCAGGTGAATTCAGGGCTTCGATCTTGCTGGGGTGGCTGGTCGCGAAAGCATCGCAATCACTGCCCCACACCGAGATAGGACAGCCCACATCGATCGAAAGCCTTCAAGAATCGCTGGGTCAGCGGAAGCGAAGTGACATGTGGCATTGGATGAATCAAGTAGCATGAAGTAGGGAAGTAGCATAGTAATATATATATATAATATATATATATATATATATTATAGTTTCGTTTTTTGTTGGGGGATGTCATCGGCTATTCAACTTGTCATGTCGTTGCAATCGCGTTGCAATTGCGTTTGAACAAAAAATAACAGTGTCAACGGCTACCTCTATAAGGTCACATTGGTAATTCCTGAACAGGGCAGCCTC
This sequence comes from Durusdinium trenchii, assembly GCA_963970005.1. Taxonomy (NCBI): domain Eukaryota; class Dinophyceae; order Suessiales; family Symbiodiniaceae; genus Durusdinium; species Durusdinium trenchii. The sequence continues at coordinate 469,975 of CAXAMN010000003.1, read as the reverse complement.
CAAAAAAATCAAAGAAGCTCTTAATACTGTACAGGTAGTGTGTAGCTCGAACCAGACTCAACCAAGATGATTGGCGCATGGCGCATGCACATAACCACTCCAAGTCGTGTAACTCTTGAGCGCTCCTAAACTGCAAGGAACCTAAAAGTGCTTGGCGATGATCGAAGGCCTCGAGAGGCATGCACCACTCCGCGGCTTCATCAACAACACCCTCAACCAATGCTTTTGCCGGTGAAGGACTTGCATCAAGCGGGAATACATGAGTGCAGTTCGAAGGGCTCGTGAGAGCCGCAGAGCCCCAACACCAATGGTGATATGACGTGTTAACGTTTGCCCCGGGGCTACCTACGCCTGATGTTGGCGTAGGTAGCCTGCAATTCGCGTAGGCGTGAATGCAATCACAGCAGCTTGCCCCAATGAGTGCAACAAGCGAAAAATGGACTGGACCCGCGGCGCGTGCAGCGCATGCAGTGCCGCGTGCAGCACGCACATGATCCACACAGGGGAGGAGTTGTGGCTGGTGACAGTAGCACATTTGGAGCAGGTGATTCAGGTGCCGGGGCTGATGGTGAGGCAGCAGCTATGTGCAGCTGGGTGAAGCTAAGATTCAGCTCTCCTGAAGAGCCTGAAGGAAGAAATGGTTGAAGAGAACCCTCCCTCCAACAAACATGAAAGTGGACAACCTCTTGTTTGTCAAGGTGAATAATGTAGTCAATGAGTCATTGGTTTTTCCCGCCTGTGAGAGCTAGGATAAGCATGGATACAGTGGGCGTTCTGAACATCAGATTGCCCATTTGACACTGTCACACTCTGATGGCTGAGCCATAGTTCAAAAGACAAGACATTTTTTTCTTTGTGAAAGATCAACGCATATCAACCACTATTGGCACAAACATCATACTACCTGGCCAACTTAGTCAACATGGATTCCGTGTCATTCCATTTCATTTACCTTCGAACTCCCAAGGAGGACGCCAGCAGTGCTGGGGTGCACGTGGGGCGGTGCTTGCTTGGGCGGTGCTTGGGCGGTGCTTGGGTGTTGGCCGCCGAATTTCCAGGTTGGGGCGCTGTGTTGTCGGCTCTTTGGCATAATAGAAGCTCGATACCATGCAGAGCAGCAAGATGTTTTTGTTCTTTTCGAGGAGTTTCATAAGATCGAAACCTGCGTCCGAGCCCATTTGATTGCTGAAAGCCGGTACCCGCTCTTCCATGGGGCAAAACAGCTCCAGAATCCCTGAGTCATCTTGAGTCATTCATGGTGAACACCGGGATGCCATGACCCACTTGCGATGATTTACATAGACAGCACTTACGAATGGCCCACCGGCTTGCATTGTGCCATGAAACACTTTGGCATCGGCGACTTCATCAACACAGCGGCTCACGCAGTTGGGCGGCCTAAAAGGATAGGGAATGGAAGGAAGCGGATAGACACAACAATTAGCTTATGAGGCCTTGTTGAGGACTTATGCAAGTGAGGCACATGAAGGCAGGCAGAGAGCTGATGTCGTGAGTTCTTCCTTTTGTAAACATTGCAGTCCTGAGAGATCCCAATAGATATCCTGAAACGGCGTGGCACAGCCACGTATGTAGCAACGCGTAGCGAGGTAGTGGTGCTGCACAGGGGTGGATATCAATCTAAATCAAGTCTGAATCATGGGTTTTGGGTGGGTTTGGTGTGAAATCCAGGTCAGGCCCGGTGAAATCTAGAATTCCAGGTATGTGGGCTTTGTGATGTTTTGTAAATGGACTGGGCCGAGATTTGACTCCGCATGGACTCATCAGAGCTATATGTTGGACCTCAACTCAGCCGAAGTTCCTGCCTGGGACGCGACGATCTTGTAGACGTTTGATTCCAACGCTTGACAATTCTATGACCGGCTATCGGCTATTTCTAGTAATTCTAGTAGGTGTAGGCCACACGACCGGCGACTTTCCTCCAAAGTTTGGCTCCGATTGGCTCACACCTTCGCCTCGACCGTCCGGGCACGTGGGCGGCCAGGTGTCGCCCTTTAGCGTGATATAAATCAGAGCGAGGACTTGGACTGCTTGAGAAACCTCCTCATAAACATGGATGACGCACTCACTCATGGCCCCAAGATGCCCTAAACCAGGTCTTCCTGGAGCAGCGCCAGTGCCCCAAGCATTGCGGCAAGGTCCTGACTGGGAAGGCGCCGATCGAACGCACAAGACCATCGGATTGGACCACCACACCGCCCCGCTGAAACCCGACCGACCCGGCGGGTCCCACAGCTGTGCCAGAACTGAAAAAACGGCACCAGTTGTGCTTGGATAGATCGATAGATACAGTAGATAGATAGACAATTAGAATATACTTAGATAATTCGATATAATATATAATATAATACAATATGTAATAATATAATACAATTAGATAATTAACTAAAATACATTGTCACATAATATCTGCGGAACTGGTAGCAGCAAATACCCAACAACTCAATGTCAATGTAGATCACAATCAACTGCAACCGGTCCTAGGTCACTAGACCTCACGACATAGCGGCACGCGCCTTTTCCGATCAAGCCGAACAACGGCTCAAGGCCTTCAGCCAATATGGCCACGTGAGGACACCTGACAAGAAATGCACTCCAAGGGCAATTTCACACGCCCTCTGTCCGAGAGGGGCTTTCATATGCAGCTTCGAATCCTTCACATCTGTCGTTCAAAGCCGACAAGGGAGCTTGCCTTGGAATCGGTCCAGCGAATGCGCAACAGGAATCGAGCAAGGTCGGTGGCCTGATTCTTCACGGGTCCACTCTTTTCTTTTCCATAGGTCTTCACAATCCAGCTCAAATATCCATGGACCTTCTTGTCCGACTTGGCCTTCTCCACAATCTGACGGTACCGCCAGTTGCGGTCAGCATAGGCTTCCATCTTCACGATGGTCTTTCCCCATGCTCCAACATCATGCACATCAGCTGGTAGCTCGACCGACATGTCCTCATCTTCGACTGAGGTCTCCGGCATGCGAAGGGCTCCACTTGACGTGGGCATGGGAACAGAGGCACTTGGTCCATCATGGTATGCACGGGCACTCGTCAACGACACTTCATTCCATGCCGACGATGGGCTTGTGGATTCTGCATCCTCCAGTAAGCTGAAATCGAGCGGGCGCTTCACGGACTCGCTCATGGTTCCACCATATCCTTGGTAGATCCGGGTCTTCTCCATCATCCAAGCTTCAGCACGGGGATCCAGTGATCCAACAATCAAGAACATCTGGTTCTGTTGACCGTTCATGATGGCTCGAGTGGTCAGCCTTGCTGCTGTGTCGATTTCATCGGCACTCAAAGGCGGGTACATCTCTTGACGACGTACCTTCTTGGCATCCATTGCATGGCTGCTCATGGCTATGGCACTTACAAAGGAAAATCACACGGCTTGAGTCTCGCCTTCTGGCGACGGCAAAGAAAAAACAATGAATTCTCTCCTTCCATCTCTTTTGGTCCTTTTGATGGAAGCACTATGGCACTCACTGAGGTTCAAGACGTTTCGACAAAAATGACTTGGTCATGTTCGAATCTAAGTCTCCGGTGGACACCCCAGCATCTAGCTACAAAAAGGAAAAACATGCACAGCTTTGTGGCTATTCCGAATCTTGCTCGGTTTGACCTGCTCGCTCTTCAGCAAGTTCCTTGCGACCTGACACCTTACATTTCTTAATATGGTATGTGTTGGTTTCAAGCAAATCGAACAGTGGCTTGCTTTCACCCTTAAGTTTGGTCAAACAATCTGCACACATGTACCGATTATTTATCCATATCATATTTTGTTTCTTCATGCTCTCACGGGCGATGGCATAATCTATTTGCAAACGCTCCTCGGCACTTGTGGTAGATGAACCACTGGTTTTATTGCATGCATCATAAAATCCTTTTGAGTCAATCACCAAACACGACGGTTCGTCCGGTGTGATTTCACGAAACTCTCGAGGTGTTACTCCCTTCAATGTTTCAAGAATCAATGCTTGCAAAAACTCAATGGAATCTAAACCATTTTGACCAGCTAAGGTCTCAGCTGCTACACTTGAACGAATAGCTCGCTTGAGCTTTTTGCTTGCCCAATCGATCAACCATACAGGCGCTTGCTCTCTGGCCAGCATCTTCGGATTTGTGAGGCAAAGAAGGAAGCCTCCCTGGGAATCTCCATTAGCACGTTTCTTCCAACCAGCATCGCTGATGCACAGTATTCTCCACTGGTCTATAGGAATATTGCTTGGAAATCTTAAGACTAGCTTTCTTTCCTTCATTTCACGAAGTGCTTTATTATACATCTCTACATGTGCAACAGTGCCTTGGGACTGGACTCCCTGCAGATAAGACGCTAGAAACGCCTGGTCAGGACGAGTGGCACCAGCGGCCCATGCCAGCTGTCCGGCACACTGTCTAAGAATCGATGGATCCTTCAGAGGTGTACTGGCCTTACCAAGTTCTTTGGTACTTACGGGCTTCAAACCATCTATATAGGCCTCTTGTCCAATTTCTATTGCATACGTGGTAGGGTTTTGCCGAATTTCTATGCCAGTGTAACGAATTGTAAAGGTTCGGTAATCACCAAAAGGTAGCTTCTTCCTTAATTCGGTTAACACTGCATCCATTTCGGGGGTTCCTCCACCTAGCAAATCGTCGACGTGCACTCCACACACACCGATGAGTTCGTTCTTGCTATTGCGAAGTGTGAACAGGCAGGGATCTAGTTGGGATACCTTCAGACCTGCTGACACAAGTTCGCGGCTCAGACGCAAAAACCAAGCTCTGGGTGCTTCGGCTAACCCATAGGCAGCCTTTTCTAGTTTGAAGAGGTCCTCATCTGTGAGATCCATCCACTCTTTGATCTGAGGAGGCGGGCGGAAATACAGCTCTCGATCGGAAGGGTCTCCGGAAAGAAATGCTGTTTTGATATCTGCTCCCCAAAGTTTCCACTTTTTGGCGGCGCAAATGGATAACACCAGGTTTTTGGACTTTTTCTTCAAAGTAGGTGAGTCTGTAGCTATTTGGCCCAAACACGGATCTTGCCATCCCACGAGTACCAATCTAGCCTTGGGGGTTTTTGACCTATCATCGGGGTCGGATGACTTTTTCCAAACCAATACCCAACGAGCACGAATGATTTTCTCTCGTGGAATTCCCCTTGATTTGCAAAGAGAGGTGACCCTGTTGTCGATCCATGACTGCCATTCTTTTTGCATGGCTTTATCGAAGAGTTTCTTATCTTCTGGACTCAGTTTACGATAGTTCACCTCGACGCGACGTTGTTTTGCCTTTGTTTTAGCCACAAGAAAACATTCTTCAAGTATGTTCCACAAAAACAAATGGTTATCCGTGATGTCATCAGGTGTGATGTTTAAAGAAACTTCCAAGATTTCCTCATGCTTTGGCACTCTGGACGGTTTATAGTGAGTCACTTCCTCTGCTATCAGTTCATCATCGTCATCTTCTATTGGGATAGGACTATTCTGGGCTAATTCTAGGTTACGGGTGGCTTCCTCTGCAGACGGCAGATGTGATTCTTGGCTTTGCTCTGCGGGATTGCCATCCTGATCGAGATCATCTGCATTCTGGCTATCAGAGGCTTCGGCATCTGTGCGATCAGTGCGATCAGACATCGGCTCATCCGCGGATTGATGGACTGGCGAACCCGGGATCGATGGCTCATATTCGATTTCTTCTGCTTCACTGTTGACAGTCACATGTCTTTTTGCACTGGGTTCGTCCTCTGGGTCCAGGCTGTCACGATCATGTTTCATGCCTACAATCACTGGTTGTTCTCCTTCATGAAGGGCTCCTAGAGGTGGTGCGCCCTCTGACCTACGAATCCAATACTCCTGGGACCTATCATACCTACGACGGATCTTGCGGGGTCCGCCCTCTTCGTCATAATCCGGGGGTTGATGATCTATGGGTTCTTCGAGTCTATCTTCTTCAAGATCGAAGTCCTCGGGTCCAGGAAGATCGGTGGTCAGATCCTTCCACAGTCCATTGCGACTTGACAGAGACTGTTCTGCTTGCTCGACATCCGGTTCGAGGCGACCTTCAGAAAGATCACGAGCAAGCCTACGAAACTCTGCTTCGTCTTCAGGAACTGGCCTAAGTCCTTCTGGTGAACATCGATACAAATACCCATTGAAGCTAACCCACACTATTCGAGGTATTGGGCTATTCTTGGAGCTTTCCGTTCCAATGACTCTACCTGGTCCTAGCCATACCCCATGACGTGTAGACAGAAGGCCTCTGGCAGTTCTACGAAAGATGTACACCAGCTGTCCAGCACAATATGGTCCTCGCATCGGTCGGTTGCGACCTGCTAAGGCACGTCTCCAGATATCTTTCGCATGTTCTTTGTGAAAAGCTTCACATGCGGCTTCTCTCAAACGAACTTTTGCATAGAAGTCGGGATCTTCGATGATTTGGGATGCTACTGCGATGTTTTGTTGTTCATCCAGATCCATCAACATGCCTACGTGCCGGCTGTCCTGACCGAGAAACCATTGCGCTGGTGAGAATCCACATCTACGAAGCTGTTCATTACGAACACTACTACAGGTCTCTATGACTTCCCGGGCTGGTCTTCTAGTCGTCTTCCACACTTTTTGTGCCATATTTCGAAGCACTTTATTGGTGACCTCGACCAATCCAAGTTGCCAGTGAGACTCGGCGGCGGCCAACAGCAACTGTATGTTGTTCTGCGCAAGATATTCTTGAAATTCCTTACTGATGTTGGACCAGGTGGGATCCATGTACACAACTTTTGGAACTCCATATGGTCTTCCCCAAACATCATGGAAAGCTGAACGAAGCTTGTAACCTTTTTCAACAATGATTTGTTGCGCAAACCCTGTGGCAAGACATACACATGTCAGAACATTGTACTTATCTTCAATGACCTGTCCATTACTATCTTCACGTTTTAGTTCAACCTGGACATAGTCAACTCCTACAATTTCATTGGGCTTTTCTGCATGTGGCATAGTGGCTTGCCTCCTAGTCACTGGGACCTTGAGCTCTTCGCAGACTGGACATTTGAAATCGCGAATGGCTCGCTGCAGCTCTTGGGATGACTGACATCGCTTGGCAAGTCGAAGCATCTGTTCTGGAGATGCATGGCCAGTGTTTATGTGCAGCTTATTCACAATTGCTTTTATTCTTGCAGGACGTTGTCTGGCTGGCACAACAACTGGGCTCCCAAGGTCTGGGGCGACATCTCCGATTGGTTGCATCTCGACATCCGAATCGGCATCCTCTGCAGCAAACACATCCTCTATCGGAGGTCTTACAGGCTGCCAGGCACTTAGCACGCTTGCAACAGTTCTGCAAAACTTGGATGGGTATGTTTCACACCAGGAGGAAAGATTACGACCCTTGTAGTTCCCTTCAAGGTGGGCATGGGTGTGTTTGTGATCACACCTGCATTTCACCAAACATTCTGCCATTTCATCCATAGTTGTGATTACGCGGGTTGGTTTCAGCACAGGCAGATTAGTTTTGGGACATCTCATACCCAGGCTGCACATGTCTATTCGTACATCATGCACCCTACCCAAACTCAGTTGCCCCCATGCTTCCGATGTGTACGGGTTTTCAGCATGACAGTGCCCTCCCAACAATTGTTGCAAATGCCAGGCTTCAGACACCGCTCGGAGGTGCCGTTTGGCGGTCTGCCTCTTCTGCAAAATCCTATCTCGCTGCTCAGGTCCTTTTGCCATGTTGAACCGACTCCATGGTCCCCAACATCCACATGGAAACGAAAACCAAACATGCGGCGCACGAACGGTTGCCAACAAGTACAAAAGCATTTTTCGGTCGGTGAGTCTATCAAAGTCCTGTCCATAGTCCCAACCTAATGTAATGCATGGTTTATTTGTGGCTTGGTGCACATGTTTCGAAAGAGGTGCCTTTCCAGTGAACACTTCAATCATTGAAACATCGGCATCCAGTTTCCAAGCTTGATCTTTCAACCAATCCCTTAGTTCTTCTTTTATGACATGTTTCTCCTGGGACATACGTGATAAGATCAGTTTGGCATTGACCTGACGCAGTGAACCGATCTGGCCAAGGAGCTTGTGTGTAGTTGGCTTATTTATGGGTTTCTGACCTACATCCACCCAGTCCGTTTCTTCATACACTGTCTGGAGATTAGGGTTGTAGTCTTTTACCATATTTATTTCACCCTCTACACAATGCTCACTGCAACACAGGCAGGCGGGGTGATCCTGCTCAGGATGAGGCTCAGGCGGTGGTGGCTGCTCCACTGGAATGAATGCATACACGGCCACATTGGTCTGGCCGACACGTTGTCTCTCTCGGCCTGGAGCGCGGTGAATCCACGGGGATATTTCAAGGATTCCTTCTGTCGAAAGGGTTGCAACAGCTCTTAGATACGGCTGATGCATTGCATCTTCCGGAATATGCTCTAGTCGAGGCCTATAAGCAACGAAACACTGTTTGCACTCATGAGCTCTATCCCCAAACACTATTTTCAGTTCTTCGTGAAAACGACTCATGTTCACGATACCTTGCCTAGTGTTTTTCACAATGTGTTGCAAAGCTTTCTTTCGGCTCAAGATTCTATCTCTAGATGACGTTTTTAACTGTTTCTTTTGTTTAGGCTCTTCACTGTGCCTTGCGGATGGTGCACATGGTGCATTGGGCTCATTGGTAACCTGACTCATGGCTGTCAGGCTTGGCTTTGATGGCACGGGCGTGCCGGCGACGGCAGCTTCCTCTGATGGCACGGTCGTGCCTGCAAAGGCAGCTTCCTCCGCTTGGTATTCCGAGGGGAATTCACAGATCGGCAGCAACAAATGGCCATTTGCGGCACGCTTGAGAGGTACTGCGGACATGTGATGCTTCTCACTCGAAATGGTTCCGGCACCAAGATCAAGAGTTGCTTGCATTCCTTCAAGCACACGGCGTGAGAGCAAAAACGGTGTTCGGCCCTCGATGACATATGTTGTCACTGTGCCCCAGAGAGATCCCAGTTTGACTGTCCACTTCAGACCTGAGGTGGTTGTGGTCTTTTCTCCAGAAAAACCTCGGAGCTCTACTGGCGGCAATTCAACATCAACAGGCAAGGGAAAACCATATTGCTTCATCATGGCTGTTAACTCTTGTGCTGTTTCCCGACCAACAACTGACGTTGTACAACCTGTATCAATGATCACACAACCCAATGGTATTGATGCTAAAAGAATCTCCAAAGGCTGTCCCTCGTTGATCATGTAGTTGAATTCTGTGACATACCCAGCTTCTGCAAAATTGGCATCCTCGCGTCTCGGACGAACTTCCGGTTTCTTGCGAGGAAAGGCCTTGGGCCCCCCTCGACTATTCTGTCCGGACTTGTCATAACGAAAGGATTGTTTTGCCGGCATCTGCGACGATGTGCTTGTCCCTGTCCCCGATGGTGGACCTCCTGATTCTGGCTGTATGGCCACCACTGGGAAATAAGGCTGTCTTGCTCTTTTCAACTCTCTCACTTTCTTTCGTGTCTCTTTGTATGTTTTGAACGACTTCTTGAAGTCCTTTTTGGCCTTTTGTTTGACCTCGTACACTTCCTGCAGCTCAGCTTCCAGCTCTGAATCCACGGCTTGTTCATCGCCGTCTCCGTCGGCGACCAACGCTTCTTCTGAACCAGATTCACTGCAGAGTGCGAGCTCTTCTATGTCTTCAAGTCCTAATGAATCTCCTTCTGGAACTGCGGCCTGTGCTACAAAGGTGTCACGCCGTCGTGGAGGAGGATGTGGACGACGTGTATCGAAGCGACGGTTCTCCGGATTGGAACGTGACTCTTCCATGTCTGAGGCACGGAGGATCTTCTCCACATCCTGGAACCGAGCTGAGCCACCTGTTGCACGGATCACCTGAGCTTTCTGTTCACGTGAAAGCCCAAACTTCTTCATGAACAAATGCCCCAACACTGTCTGTGGGAAAATAGGCTTCGGCTTGAGGTGACCTTTTTCAATGTTGCCCAGCATTTGTTCCATCTTCAATCGGTCTTTTTCTTCATCAGCAGCTTGAGTACCTTTGGATTCTGCCTTTCTCTTTGAACTTGTCGTTGAAGCCGGCCTGCTTCGTGCAGGCTCCGTGTGTACCTCAGCATCGGCGGGAGGAGGTGGTTCCTCTCGCTCGTGTTCACCCGGTGCTGAGGCCGGTCTTGCACCTGCAGCTGACGCGGCAGGGCCAGCCGGAGGCTGACGGTGAAGGCTCTCAAAGAAGCGTCCATGAATGTCCTCATCATAGGTTTCTTCATCTGTCGGTTCGACACTGCTCGGAGGATCATGGACAGCATCTTTGGGACCTTTCCCCTGTCGTCTCCGTTTGACCTTGAGCGTCTCACGTTCTTGTGCAATCAAAGTTTGAACACGCGCCAATGCTGTCTTGAAACGCGAAGCAAAACTTGTTGCACCCTCGTGTGGACGTCTTTTGAGGTCAAAGAGAAATGAATCAACAGCATCATGCATTTCTGTCTCAGGCAGAAACTGGTAGTGAGCATCCAACGCACGAATCACCTTTGTCCAGCCATCTTCTTGTCTCAACTCTGAAACATTCAGATGTTCTGTTGCCCTGTAGGCTTCACCAGTGAGGCGAGCGAGGAGGCGAGGTCCAGCTAAGTGCACATGCTTTGATTCCAGGCTTGCGACTGCAAGGATTGTCTTTCTTCTGAACTCGCGGTACGACGCGGGCTTGCCATCAAAGCTCAAAGAGTAGAAGGACTGGTCCTTCGACTCCATTGGATCAGAATGATCCTGTTGGATCAGTGACCTGTGTCACTGCACACTGGCGACCAGGATGGTCGCACCACACCAACAACTGCCAACAACTCTTGTCAACAACTGGTGGTCAACGGTAGCCCCTTGGAGCGGGGCTCCGCTACCATGCGGAACTGGTAGCAGCAAATACCCAACAACTCAATGTCAATGTAGATCACAATCAACTGCAACCGGTCCTAGGTCACTAGACCTCACGACATAGCGGCACGCGCCTTTTCCGATCAAGCCGAACAACGGCTCAAGGCCTTCAGCCAATATGGCCACGTGAGGACACCTGACAAGAAATGCACTCCAAGGGCAATTTCACAATATCTATAATACATTGTAGTTATTCATTATATTTTACCATATTATACCCATGTGTGCGCGTCACTTGCTTCAGACCGGCTGGCCCTCAGACCGGCACCAACAAGTGGTCTGGTTCTCCAACAATGATCACCAAGAAGTCCAGGTGAGTTGAGCATATTTTCCCCAAATAGATAGAACAGTAACATCCCGTTCAATATAATCTTCATTCTATGATAGAAAACTTTTTTCTATGATAATCAGGTATGATAGAAACACTTCTTTCTATGCATAATTAAGTAATACATCCCTTTCAACATGTATTGGAAACCGTGCCCACTCTCAAATTGGGGGACCAAGAAAATAGTGAACGCCAGAGCACAGAGCCCCCATGAAGTGACTGCCCCTGGGACTTTTGGTGGATACTTGATGATCTTGATGGGGTCATCTGGATTTCACAGAACCGTAGGCCCCGTAGGCCAAGGGGTCTTTGATGTCCTGGTCTTGACCCTCGCCAAGACCAAAGGCCAATAAATGGATACAAATGGCAGGTTTTTCTCATGACCGAAATGTTTGAGCGTCCCCCAGGGAGTTCGTAGCTGGTAGACTCTGGGTAGACCAGCGAAATCACGGCCATGCCTGGCTGCCATGCGCAATGCTGTATCATGCGCTTTCCAAGTTGTATGCTCCAGCCTCATGGCCAGGATGCAAAGAAGCATTTTACCTTTGAATGCCCCAACCGCCGCTTGGCTCTCAAACAGCCAAGCTTGGGGCGATGGGTAGGCGCCAAGCTCGGGCAACTCGAGGGCTCCAGAGGTTCCAGCAATTCTTAGGTGGATTTTTGATTAGGGCGTGTCCCAGTAAGCCAGCAATGGTCGGATAAAATATGTAAAATATGTAGAACTTAGTGTATCATGTTGTTTTTGAGATGCAATTTGCTAACTATCATCATTCACTTTTACTGGTAATGGAATTGCCGATGTACCTAAGATTTGGCTGCTATTTGAGCACTTGGTCAACGCAAAGGGCTGCTTGCTTGTTGATTTGAGCACGCCTGGGGATTTGCAGGGTGGATGGTGAAGGCCAAATGCATTGGTGTCACCTCGCTCATTTAATTTGGGGTGGCATGGAATGGTTTAGCTTTCCCAAGTGATGTCTTCGACTTTGATCAGGGAACTGGTGACATGACCTGCCACTCGCAGACTTCCGCAAATGCACGCCGGAAGCAGATCAGTTTGGAAGATGCGGCCTCAAACCTCCCATCTTCCACATGTTCCAGGAAGAATTAAGTCTCCGATGAGGGGGTGGTTTGTTGGGCCCAGTGGTTGGAGATGGCTGGGGAAGTGGAATGAAGATGATCGAACATCGCTGTGTTGGTCCCCTTGGCAGCCTTGGCAGCCTGCAGGTGATGACCTGTGCCCTTACGGATGTGGGGAGCGACTGTTGGGGTATGAGATGGACGGTTGGGGCGCCCCAGCGGATCTGAGCTCGGGTCTTCTTATGCCACAGCTGGCATAGTCTTAGACATCCAGCATCATCATCCAGCCTAATTAGGCTTGTTTCTTGATTCTTGATGTTTCTTGTTGCCTATGATGGTTTTTTTGAGGATGAATTGAGGTAGAGGGGGTTAGTGCTTGCCCATCCCCAGGCACTGCCAGATGCTGCCACCTTGGAGGGTCGAACACCATGTCTAAAGAGTGGACCTCCAAACCGGCCACGGTCCCAGTTGGGCTCGGTTTCGACCAGCAAGGGTCAGATGATGGTCAGATGGGTTGGGGAGGTGGTTTGGTTTCTGGAAGTCGAGAAACACTTACTGTAAATGGCTGTGGGTCCAAACTGGCGGGCACAGGTTGAGCACGGAAGATGAACAGAATAGTACAAGGAGGTCAACCTGCCAAGGTTTAGGGCTCTGGGTTCTGACCTCCAACTTCGCAGTAATACCCTGTGGAAGGGTTGTAGGTCTTCGTCTTCAGGGCATTCGATGGGGTCATCGCCGCCAGATCCGCTGCGACACCCAGCAGTATGCAGTATGAAACTTGCTATGGTCCGGTACCTCAGCATGTTTCACATGGGATGCGAGGCGTTTCTCCATAAACAGGGTCACACCTTGCGCAGGTGTTTGTTTTTGTTTTTGTTTTTTTGCTTGGCTGTCAATAGTTTCAGTTTTAGTATAAGAGGGCTGACATTTGTAGTACACTTGGACTTACATAACTCTCTTCATGTCAGGTTGACACGACAGAGGCTGGAAGCCATTCTCCAGCGACCGCGCCTTCACTGCTGGGAGTGTTCTTTGAAGCCACTGTGGCTGAAAAATCCTGGTAGATGCCAGCTTCCTATGCAGCCGAATGGCGGGAATGGCCGATTCCGATTCAGACACTCCGAGTGAGGCCTCTTCCAAGTCCACCCAGTCCATCCACAGGACAACATGAATTCGTGTGGTATGTGTTCAATCTGATATTCTCGCTTATTCGCTCGCGGTCATGGTGTTTGATTGATGAAGAGAACCACGCGGAACTTCCAACCAGCCCCAGTACTATTCGGCCATAATTTGGTCCTACTGGAGGCTTGTGGACATGCTTTGAATCCAAACCAGTTGATTTGGTCACATCCTTTTCGAACAGAACATCTTCAGAGTAGCCGATCCGCGGATCCGGCTCGGCAGGATGAAGCCTTGGCAGTGGTTGGGATCCTCCTCTTCCTACTTGGCGGTGTTCGCTGTGAATATCACCGCCTCAATTTTGCTCTTTCCTGAGGACAACTCAGAGCAGAAGCGGCAGAGATTTCGGAATCAAATGCATCTCTATCACTCCGAAACCTGGCAAAAAAAATGCTTTTGCCTAGGGTAGCCCGGTAGCTTTTTACATGAGCCGGTACAGAGGAAGTGCCTATCATTATGTTCGTTTTATTTTTGACTGGAATGGCATTGATTAAGTATGGGCTGGGCTTGCCTTCTGGCCATTCTGGTTGTTCTTTTGTGTATGTTTTTGTCCCTGGGCACTTGCTTTCCGATGATTCGATCAGAGGCAAAGTGCCCCTTGCTGGACCAGATCTCTTTTCTTTGTCTGATGGTGGCGAGCCTTGGTGCCGGCTGCGTTGCAGCCTTCTTGCTGAAGCGGGCGACGTTTTCCGCGCATGCACGGTCTGCAACTGGAGACCTGGAGGGATGTTTTTGACAAAGAGCTTGTGACTGAGGGTTTTCTTTTGGCTTGTTTGCCTTTTGGCTCTTGGCTTTTGGTGGTTTTTGTGGCTTTTGACTGCGGTGGCTGTTTCTTTTAGGCTTTTGCTGGCTTGTGTGGCTCTGGGGTCTTTGAGCGGGTTTGGTTTTTGACGGCTTGCTTTGGTTCTCGTGGATTTCGTTGGCTTCTGATGGCTAGGTTAGGTTTTGATAACATGTTTTGTTGTTTGCATTTTGCAGCCTTTTGGTGTCTTGGCACCAGGCGCTGCGCCCTCCCCCAACCCCTCTAGCTTGTTCAAGCCAAGCCAGGTCAACCAAATCCCAAACACACGACACTAGATTCTATAGATGGCGATAGAGTCAGACCATTGTTTGGGCCAACCTCCTGCAGCTGGGCCAGTGCACTCAGGCTATGCGATGATGAATTGGTTTCAATCCTTGTGTGGTCCCGTCAGCCTTTTGGATCGCTCCGATGACTGTAGCTTTGGAGGCATCCTGGACCGCGATGGCTGGCACTTGACCTTCGGTAGATCGCAGTGTTTTTTTTCCTGATGTTGGCAGGAAGGAGAGGCTCCCCCACCATGAAGAAGGATGAAGTAGAATGACCGATTTCTTTTGTGAGAGTCAGGGTGCTTTGAGCCAAGCTGCTTCCCTTTTATGGAAGCGCGTTTTCTTGTAACCTACAGAGTGGCGTGGCTGTTTTCACTATCCTGACCACCCTGTATGCAAGCCCAGTGACAATTGGTTCGTTTGGGTCAGGGACATGGAAGGACCGCCGGCCCAATGATGTCAGGACTTTCGTTTTATCCAGGCTGATCCTCTACCTAATCGCTCTTTGGTGGATGCAGCTGCTGATTTTTGGGCGCCTCCAGCAGCTGGAGCAGAGCCTCAACGCTTTTGTTGGGGGGGTGGAGATCCAGCCTTTTATATCCTTTTCAGTTCTTCATATATTTCTTCTGTTTCCTTTCTTGCAAATCATTGTGGGACATAGATGCCCTGCCTCAAGTGAACCAGCCGATCATGGGAGCGTGAAGCTGTCACTTTCCATGGCGTCTAGATCTGAGAGTGTTCCTGTTCTGTGACACCCCGTGGTTGTTGCCTTGAATAATCACCCCAATTTCTCCAGCCCAAACCAGAAAATCATAAAAACGAGGGAAGAGAGAGAGGGGCTCTTGGAAGATGCCTTGCCTGTTCATAGCCATGTCCTAGCAAAAGAACGAGCCATGTCCTAGCAAAACAATTGGATTCTCAGCGGAAAACGAGCCAATGTCCCACCAACGGAGCCACCTCCGACGCCTCGGAGCTCCGATCTTGGAAGCTTCCAACGTAACGGTGGCCGCGGTGGCCTCCAAGCGAAGAGCGGTAGCCTCCACCCTAGTAGCGTCTTGCGTCCTATTCCTTCTTGATTGATTCTTAGCAAAGTCCTTTCCTCAGACCCAGGAGCTCTCATCGCAAGTACTGCAGCCTTTGTTTTGGTGCCTTTCTACTGATCCAAGCCGGTGGTGCTTTGGTGGCCATGACCTCACTGTCCATCTTCTGCGGTTGCTTTGTGCTAGGCGAAGGCTACTGCAGCGTTCCGTGGGTTTGGCACGCGGGGCTAGTGGGCATTTTGGCAGGGATCTGCGTGTGGGTTTGCCACATCTTGGCGAGTTTCTTGGCCATTGGCTCACTTTTCAAGTCCTTGCTGGACCTCCACCGTGTCTTGCAACGTGCGGCCACTTGAAGCAGAAATTCTTAAGCGAGTGGAGAGGAGATGGGAGGATGGCAGGTAAGCCAGACAGTCGGTGGAAATACTATGCTTGAAGCAGGGTGACAACTATACTGTACTGCAATCGCAGGATTGTTCGGAGCACGTTGGATAGTTCGACTGTCCCAGAGAAACGGTTTTGACTGGGCGTAAGTACTTGTTTTGCCCGAGACGAAGAGATCAGATGAAGACCGCAACTCTGCTGGTAAGACACCCCTTCGTGACCTCAAAACCCACTTGCTTCCCTTGCTGAATTGGACAGTTGGAAGGTAGGCCGGTAGGCCTGTAGCTGTCAGGCTGTGACTTCGTAAATCGCTATCTCATCCCAGGTGACAGTTGTGAACACTGAATTCCAACCAAACGAGTGACTTGGGCTTTCACTCATGATGTCGATGTTAGTTTTTTTCGCCGAGGTCAAGTTGGCCGACACCCCTACAGCCGCAAAGACGTGCTTAAAACGAGCTCGACGCTTTGCTGCTTCTCAGCTACTGGGTGTCTCCTTTAGCATGTTACTGACGACGCTCGTCGTCCCCTTCGCGGGGTTTCAATCTTCGCCCTACGCGGATCACAGCTACAGCATCTACAGTGCCGACACCATTCACATCATCGTGGCTTGAGCTGTGGGGGAGATGGGGCACGAGCTGTGCGCAGTCGAAGGGCGCGAAGGGACACATAACCAGAAACCACAGGTTTGGCAGTCGCAACTGACAGCACACCCTTCTTTCTCTTGGGGAAGAGATATCGAACCTTGTACTGTAGAGAGAGTATTTCACGAACAATAGTCAGGTACAATAGGTTGGCAAAAGTACAAAGTGTAGATCGGCACCCACCAATGCACCCCTCAGTCACACGGCCTACTGAACATGCACGCGCACAAAGGTGTAAGACATAATATTTAACAGCATAAACCAACCCATGATGACACCTGCAACCTATACTACTTGCGGAGCAACTACCCTTCGCCTGAAGGGATCGATCGGGCTTTTTCACCTCGCGCCGAAAAGTCCCTGGTGGAACGACGAACTCATGCCTGCCATGCGTGCAATCACAACTGGATACATTTTCTAAAATTCGAATGGAGCGAGTGCTTGGATGCCTCACCTAAGGCTCATAGGGAATCATGGGTGCTCCAACGAACGGCAAGCGGCCATCTCATCAGCATTCATCTCTTCAGCTTTTGAACTTTCGGACCGCACTCGAGCCGGGGATGCACGGGCCATGTCCTTCCTTCTCTCGGGCATTGGCCACAAAATAATCAGCCATGTCCTGAACCACCGGTGAGAGGTCACTGCGGCCACTCTGATTGATCATCCACTGCACATACTTGACCTTGGAGGTCTCACTCGATGATGCCAGCTCTGAGTAAGAAATCTCGTGCTTCTCGAACTTCCCGGCCGTTACCAGTGTACGGCCCCACTCTTCCATGCTGCTCACTCCGGACGGCAACTTGGACGAGGCACGAGTCTTGGCTGCTCGAACCATAGGCATCTGTGGTGGTGTTGAGACTTCATCAATCATGCGCCTCTTGGAAGCATCCGTCATACTTCCTTGACCTTCGGATTCACGAACAAGCTCAAATTCACCCAACTCATACCCCAGCTCCTTCAGGAGGGAGTCCATGGATCCTTCATCTCGGACCCTCTGCAGCAACTCATCAACTGCTGAGGACAAACGCTGACTGGTACCAGCCATGGTGAGGCTGGGAGGAAACCGCTGAAAAGCAGGCACTTCGATGAATCGTTCCAAAATGCGATTGCCTTCAAAGCAATCGGTCGAGAAAAAGGCTGCGACATGTATACACAAAACTCACCAGCAAAATCTGCAAATACCTGAGTATTGACTCTAACTACATTGTTCCCAAACAATGAACCCTCACCTTTACTCAAGCTTGCCACTTATGGATCACCTGAGACCCCCTCAGGTGTTGGATCCCCATCGGAACCTTTCGAATCCTTCAAGCGTTGCTCTTGGATTTGCCGTCGAATCTGTTTTTCGGCAGCTTGCATTTTTAACACAGTTTCTTCCGGGGAGATCTGATATGATGCCCTACGAATGCAAGCACGGAGGAGATCGATGGGATCACCGGCGTCCTTGGTGAGTCCATCTGCTAACATCCTATTTGTGGGGACCCACCGAACTAGGGCTTCCATATGCTTACAGCTTTCCCTGATGATCACTACATCAATGCTGGTTCGTCTGTCCTCTATGGATGTTGGAGAGGACGGGGAGTGTAAGTGATCGTACAGGCTCTTGCAGTCGGTGACGATGATCGGCTGTCGCCTTTTGAGCACATTCCTGCAGCTGCGAATCTGCAAGGGGCCATCTATGGTCTCAGCCAAAAGCAACAAGATCCACTCTGTAGTTCCTGAAGCGACTGACATAGCTTGGCTTTCTGCGGCCAGCGTGCTGCTTACCGCCCTCTGTAGGCGGTAGCTTCGCCATGCGGCGGGAGTCCATGGGGCTTCATGTCCTAGGTGCAACTTTTTGTCGGTGAAACCGATGATGTATCCAGCCTGTGTGTGGTTCCCTCTGTTTGCGAATGCTGCATCACTGTGACATACTATGGTTAGGTCGTTCAAAGGAATTGATTTGAACGTCACCCCAACTTCCCTGTGCTGACGAGCACGTCTGACGGCCTGATTTGCAATCCGGAAATCCTCTATGGTCGGTCGAGGAAAGGATTGCTGTGACAGACTTGTTTGAACACTTAAATCAGGCCTGGCTTGAGAGGATAGCCAATTAAGGCTTCCATTGACTGCTCGTAGGACCTTGATTTGACCAGGCGACAAAAGCTCGGATGGAGAGCTGTCCTTGGGCACATTCACTGGTCGAATCTTTTCAGCAAATGACTTCATTGACATAATGATTGACTTGTCTTTCTGTTGATCGTACCATGCACCACAGAACTCTCCACCTTGCATTCGCCATTTCCGATACGGAAAGCGGGCACGGAGTTGTTTGATGGACATTTCAAAATGGTCTCCGGCGCCTCCAACGGCCGTATCGTCGACGTGCACACCCATCACACCAACTAACGTGTGGTCTTTTGGATCTCGAAGTGTGAACAGGCACGGGTCCAAAACGCTTTGGTGCCACCCTAGGGATTTGACAAACCCGCTGAACTCACGAAACCAGGCCGACGGAGCGTCATTCTGTCCGTACAGGTTTCCAACAATCTCTATCACAGCATCAGGAGGGATTCCCGGGATGCCACCTGCGGGTTGGTGTGCGAACAGTGGACGAAATTCAGGGTTTAGCGGACCTGCCTCGAGGAACGCCCCTTTTATATCTCCTAGCTGCAACACCCACTTTTGTGATGCGATCACTTGAAGGAGGCACATTCGACCAAGTTGACTGAGTGTGGGCGACTTCAGAAGGCCTTGTTCGGCCTTTACCTCGAGATCAGGATCGAGGTGTCCTTGCAGACACCACCGGCCCTTCACCGTGAAGGTGTTGTAGTCATTGGAATCTATCTCCATTCCTTCCTCTATTGGCTTGCGGGTCAAAACAAACCTACTGCCGATGAATCGACTTCCATACTGTTCACGAATTTGTTGAGCTTTCTTACCATAGTGCATTCGAACAGCATGTGGTTTTGATGTGATCGTTTCCCATTCCGCTCGTTTTCCTTGTTGGACCTTCTGTTGAAGTTCTGGGGGATTATTGCTATGAGGCAATTCTTTTGACATCTTCTTCTTAAGGTATTCGGCCATCAAGCATTCCCAGGACTCCGAGTTGGCAAGTGACACGAGATCGGAGACATCCTGAACACTCAGCGTTTCTTCGGTTCTCGGGCGACTTGCGGCTGGCTCTTCACCTTCGGGATTACTAGAGGGTGATAAGGGTCTCTTGGGTCGGTCGGCACATGCATCGTCGACTAGCTGAGGAACTACTTCTTTCATGATTTCTATGAAGTCTTCTTGCTTGAGGGCTGGAGGTCTCCACAGCGACATCGGACCATCTTTCCCGGACACTCGACGGCGAACCGGTCCGTACGAACCAGAGCTTTCGGATTCTCTTGGGGGTTCCGATGGATAAGGTGATGAACTGACATCTCCTCGCTCGCTGGGATTTCCTTCCGGATGACTAGATTGATGTGTTTCACGAGCTGCTGGTTCTTCTGGGTCCGTGGCCGACGATGTCACGGCTGGCATAGGCACATCAGCAGGTCGTTGTTCGACCAGTCTAGGTTCATCACTTGGCGGACGGAGTCGACTGGCTTCGGACATTGGGTCCGTTTCCGCAGGACGTTCCCTTGGGTCCACGTCTCCCTCTTGTGGTGGATATGACTGTGGGAGTAGGTCTAGGTACTGACGACTGTGCAGATTACCTTTATCTATCATGTCCTTAATCCCTAGCAGCTCAACATCAGGAGACGATATCAGGCACTTCTCTTCATTTGTCGCGGGTCGGACTTGCTCTGGTGCACAACGAATCACCTGCCTACGATGAATCAACACGAGATTTCTGCCAACATGTCCTAATACGATGGCTACCCCATACCACTGTCCCCCTTGCTGCAACTGACCTTGAACCCACTTTTGGTTTCGCCAGTAGGCCACCATATCCCCTGGTTGAAAGGAAACTGGTTTCCGAGGTCGAGCCAGGAGTGCGACTCGCATTGCTCGGTCGTCCTGCATTTGAACCAGTGCCATCCGAGCAGAGGTTCTCATGGCTTGTGTCCGACTCATTGCCTCATCGGTCAATGATGCGGTCGCAGGCACAATGGACAACGGCTCACTGAGTAAATCCTGAGGAACATGTGGATTGCGGCCAAACACAAACTGGTAAGGGGTGTATCCATGGATCTGAATCATCTGGTTCTTGATATGGGCATGAGACACACATTCTAGCCATTCTTCTCTATTTCGGGGGGAGTAGTCATCGATCAACTTTTCCAACACACGGTTGAACCAGCCACCATGAGATTCGCATTTCCCTAACTGCCAATGAGCACCGGCTGCGATAGGTCGCACATGTGTTCCTTCCAGTTCAGCGGGAACAGTCATGGGGTCACCCAGATTTGTCCTTGCAGGGTCCATGATGATCTCCTTTGGGATTCCGGCCCAGGCAATCCAGTGTTCATTGAGGTGTTCACGCAACAAACTGGCTGTTTCCGTTTGGAAGAACGGAATCATGCGCTGAAAGCTGCTGGCTGTATCTACAATGTTCAGAGCTTTGATCTTTTGGTTTGGCTGCCAACCCCGAAGATGTTTCACATCGATGGCTATTTCCGTAAGGATCTTCAGGTGTACAAGGGAAAGCTGTTGGTTCAACGACAGCTGGAAGTTGTCGTTTGTAGAAACAGTGCTTGTAGGATCAAGCATGCAGTTTTACGCTATACCATTTTGCTCAGCTACCAACCCGCCCGCCCGCACATGCATTGTGTGACGCATGAAGCGCCCAGACATCTTTGTGATGTGGAGCATGTTTTTGATGCGGTGAAGACTTCTCATTTGCAGCGTGAATCTAGATACCTCACCCGTCCATGGATCTAGCATGGTTCTATAGCCGGGAAGAAAACGTAACGAGAGGGAAACGTGAATCATTTAAAAAAACAGAGAGGTGGTGGCGGCGTTGCGCTGTTGCACTGTGTGAGCAAGAAGCGCCCGCCCTTTCGAAGCTGTGGATGGCCCACAGCTAATTCATTTTTAGTGGGTGCGTGTGAAGGTTTGAAGGATGTTTTTTAGAACCATCATAGGACTATGTCATGCCCATGCGAATTTCGTGTTTTGCAAGTTGTGGACCGCGCCAGCGGGAACATGGCCGGTCTATACCTGTGAGCAGCTTTCTTCGCATGGGGCCCAAGTCTTCAACTTGAAAGATGTTGTAAGTTTGCCAAAAAAATATATATATATATAGAATATGTCCATATAGGCCTACAATATATATATATATATAGGGCTGCTATTGGTGTAGACCGCCCAAGAACCGCCCACCCCTCGTGCACACCAGCGGATGGACCGCAAGGCCCGACCATCCAAAGCATACCTTGGATCGCCGTGGAGGCGCGCTCTGCATTGGGTGGCGCATTCGTGCCGTTTTTTTCTGGGAGGTTCTACAAGGGTTGAGGGTTCCCTTTGCTATCGTGCAGCGCTCTTGCCGTGAAATCACATCACCATGTGGTTGCTCGCAGCATAGGGTCCAGGGTCACCACTGTCACCGCTTTGAGTTTTCTTCATTCTTCGCTTCCCCATGGCTTCCGATGGCAGTGGCCGCGAGGAACGGGCTTTGGAGCCGTGGAAGTCTGTCCGTGTCTTGCACCTGTCTACTCAAAAGTTTTGGGAGGTTTGGCTGGGGTATAGTGTGTGTATATTTTCCTGGGGGTTGAATTCGCTGCATGAATTCCCAGTGGAGGCCATGGAAGAGTACCGTGGAATGAGGCTCAGGTTGCGCCTTGCTTTGAGTAAGGGCACCGCTTTCCACTTTAGGTCTTTAGGTTTGTTAATCTGAAGATTGAATGCCCTTTTTCATGTGAAGATTGATGGGTCGCCTTCTTCCAGGACAGCTTGGCACGGAAGATGTTGAACCATATCCCTGACAGAGCCCGCTCAATGATCTTTGATGAGAAAGCTCTTGCCGGACACAAAGTCATCAGCCTAGAAGACAATGTAGCCAGGCCGAGCTACAAGGAGAAATCCAAAATGTTTGGAGTGAGGTGAAGCGTTTTAAGATGTTATAAGTTTTGTGAATTGCATGGTTTCACCGTTTCACCATCCAATGGTTGTCATGGAGCCCTGCAGGAGATATCAACCAACTTTGTCTGGCTTAAACCCATTTGTGAAGCCTTCCCAGACCGTATCCCATCGGGATTCCTGCTGATGGATGTCTTCTTGCGCTTGGACGCAATCATGCAAGGCCGCCTTTTACTCAAGCAAGCAGATGGGCCCACTAGCAAGGAAGACAAAGTTGCCATGGCCAAGGAGGAGATGGAGAGCCTTAAGCGCCTGCTTAGTGCACTGCGCTACCTTTACAGGAATGGCAGCTCAGCTGTGAGCGTCGTAGTTTTTTAGTTTTGTTTTGCGCGTGGGTGCGCAGGGCTTAGAAACAAGAGCTTTCGAGCAACAACCTCGCAGGCCCTGGAAGCTTTGACGACAAAGTCCGGCATCTCAAGTCTCTCCTCAAACCGTCTCCAAGTTCACAGGTTTCTTGATCAAATAGTTTTGGCAATGTTCTACAAGTCTTTTTCTTGGGTTGGCTCATGGTTTCGACCAATGAATGCGACGTTCAATAGTTTCTGGTTTAGAAATCAAGCTTGCCTTCTTTCCCAGGCTCGCCGTGCCAATGCCGCAAGTGAGTCGTCAACAGAGGAGGCCAGGCGGCAGAGTGTCAAACCTAGGTTCACCAAGTTGCATTGAAGCTCTAAAGAACCTTTCTGGAAGATGCGTTTGCTTTGTGAGCGACTTCTGAGAAACCTGGTTTGTGGCGATGGTTAGCTGTTTGTAGCTGATCTCCTTAAGTTTGCGGCGCAGGAAGCGGAAGATGCTGCTGGTTCTAGTGCAGCGGAGTTTGAAGAGTTTCAAGGCAGCCCTTGCGACTCCGATGAGGAAAACTCCGATGGCGCCAACGATGACAGCGATGATGCCATCGACAATGATGACACGAAAGCGACCAGTGAGAACGAGCACATGGAGGAGAGTGGAGCCAGTGATGTCAAGATGAAGCGAGTGAGCTTGGGGTCAAGCACTGACGTGCCTGATGAGAACCAGAATGATGAGGAGGCTTCATCGCAGGCCTCAGACGTTGACTCCGAGGCCACACTCATGCTGCCTGGTCTTGGGAGCTCTGATGAAGAGGCCAAGGAGGATCGTGATACCAGCCGGCCATTGACTCAGTAAAGCTACAGCGCAAGCGCAGTTGCTGGGACGTGGTTGCTGAATCGCAGGTGGACGATGATTCTGGCAGGGACGAGGACTGGAGTGTTTACGGGTTCAATCAGATGCAAATACTTGGTGTGTATGTTCATGTATGTTAAAAATATATGTTTGATTGAACGCGATATCTTAAAGTTTTTGTTTGAATGCGATATCATAAACAATTGGCGTCGTTTTTCTGAATGAGCGCAATTGCACTGCTCATTTCCGCATCCCACCATTTCTGCAACTCCTCAATCCCACTGTTTTTTAAGGGGATGTTTCCCGGCAAGAGTGCTGCTTGATTGTGTTGGGTGGGGGTTTGAGCTTCCAGCAAGCCATTCAATCAACCCTTGTCCAATATCCCCTTCAAAAATTCCAACTTAGCACAACCTTCAGTTGCCATTTGCTTCATCCAAGGAAACTTTGCGGGAAGCTTTGTCGGTCAAGGTTCCTGGTTCAACAAAAATGCCAACATCCCTTACAGATCAGAAGTCTTTGGCCCTGCCACCACCGCATTGCCTGGCTTTTGTTTATGAGCACCTTGAGAACTCTATTTCACCATATGTGGGTTTACAGGCCACGTCAAGCTGTCCAAAGCCACATGACCCACACTCAAGTAGAATAGTCTATAGTTCTAGTTATAACAACTTCTGGTCTTGATCCCGGCCACAAAAACGTGTCCTCAAAAAACATTGATAGTTCCCGCCCTCCACAAATGAAAGAACCTGCCCGCCCACCAACCCCTCACAGGTCAGTGAGCGAAAGCCACGAGCGAAGAAGCCCAAGAACAAGAAGGCGAAGAAGGCGGCGAAGGCTTCCTTTCGGCGAGGCTCACACAAAGCCAAGGCGGTGAAAGCGGAGTCCGACGGCGAGTCCTCTTTCAAAGAGCCGCCAGAGGCTAGGCATTGATCCCCTTCAAAATTCACACGTTGGCCCACTGGCCAAAAAAGGTTTAGTAAAAAAGGGTTTGTGGATGAGTCCCATATTTGAGCCCTGCTCAGGTCTATGGCAAGTATTCCCTCAAGGACATTCCCCATCAAGCCCGGCCTCAAGCTGGGAGGATTCACAAGGGCCAGCACAGCTACACCGTGGAACGTGTGGTCATAGACCCAAAGGGGACCGAGTGCAATGTACTCATCGATGTGTTGCTGAGGAACCAAGCCTATTGTGTGAAGAAGCCAACGGAGTATGGTCGAAAGGGCCAGGTCAGCTGGAAGAAATCCGGCGGGCCCTCTCACGCGTGGTGCATTGCAGTGGACCAAGCTACTTGCGGGGCAGACTGCAAGGATTTGTAGTTCTTTTCATTTTGACTTAGATTTCCAAGCCAGGCGGCTTGTTGTCCAGAGATCTCTACAAGGGGGCACCTCAACAACTGGGGTTGCCAAATGTGCAGACACGCTTGGAGGGGTAGGTTGTGATGGAGCGCCCCCATAGATGGGATTGGACACTGCCTAAAAAATTGCCAGTCAGAGTGGTTTGCCATTCCTTTCCCTGATTTACCATCCCTGCCCCATTCGCTGCGCTACCAGTCCTCCTCGACAATAGAAATTCTTCTGCCTTGCCCCAGCCTTGGCCAGGCTGGAGAACAGTGGCATGCCGAGGCGAGACCGCACCGATCCGAATCCTTGGGGCCACTGACCTGTGTGAGTACACAGGTCAAGAAACTTTAACTAAACATATCTAAGCATGTCTTCAGAAACATATGCATATATATATATATGTGTGTGTGGTCCGGTGGTGGCAGTGCAATCAGGGGACCTTTTTGGCAAGGGCTGTGGTTTCATTGAAGCCTCCTTCGGCCCAAGCACAGGTTCTTGGTATACACTGGGTTTGATTGAGGATGGGGAAAGGTCGCCGCTACGTCTCCACTCGGGCCCTTGCAAAATCATGTGTTGACCAGATGGCCGACTTCAAAGAGAAGAAGGCTACCACCTATCGAGACAAACAACGGAACGCAATCCTGAGTGGTCTTCGAGCTTTGAAAGCGCCCGCTGTATCTCAGCGCAAAAGTATAACTCTCCCAGCAGTTCCCTAATGTAATAAAAGGATTACAGGACTACTTAGGACTGTTCCTGTTTTGTTGGCGCTATTCGTCTGAGGTGATAGCTTTCATCGTGACCCTCATTTTTGCGCAGCGGGATTTGAGATTTAGCAGCTCTACAGCCCTGGACCATTTGGAAGCCTTTGCTGGTGACCAAGCGGTCACCATTGGAGAACTCAAGGACCCATAGAGTAGAAGGGACAAACTTAAACCCTGAAAGGTAGTCTTTAGGCTCTCCAAAGGCTTGTAAAGGGTGCCCCACCAAAAACACTTTCAAGGCCACCCTCTGAGGCTTCAAAGTTCCCACCATTTGTTCTAAACAGGAAGGCAGATCCTGCATTGCGCTTGACATAAAGCACAACGAGGCCATGGACATCCTGAGTACCAAGGGTTTCCTCCAGCATCTTTACCAGGTGTGCAGGCTTCACCGGAAAGGAAGTGGCTTTCTAGCTGCTCCTGTGTGTAGTTCCTTTGTCTTCATGAAGCTTGGAAACATAGATTAAAAGTAACTTCTCAAATGGTCCAACAGTTTCCGGTGTTTGTATCGAAGGATCGTTTTGGTGCCTTTGTTCTCTAGAGGTGATGAGGCTCAGGTTGGGCGAAAGGTCCATAGAAGTTTAAGTAGGTACCTGGTTTGTTTGCGAACGCCCTGCAGTCAACTGACTTGGTGAAATCTCCAGGGCCACCCTCGAGTCGATCTAAGGAGCAGGGGCTCTACAGGCCGCACGGCTGGGACACCAACCGGCAACCCTGATTTTCCTTCAGTCAGAGCTGGCAATTACATTGCCTGCAGAACGTTGGTCTTGGTTTGGATTGCTGCAGCCCTCCAAGCTTGGTGGATCTTAGAGCAGCCCAAGAATAGCCTAATGCAGGATTTGCCAGCTTTCAAGGCTTTGATGCGCAACGTCCGTACCTTTAGACATCACATTTTGATGAAGCACTATGGCGGACCAACCGACAAACCCACTTGGCTGTACAGTGGTTCCTCGAAGGTCATTTGCAAGTTCTCTTTATGGTTTCCTGTCATGCCCACTAGAAACAAAGTCCAGGTAAGCCTTCGACCTCCTTAGGTGGTTTCGTTGAGAGGGGTTTGTTTTGAATGAAGAGATTCTTGCAAAAGCTGTTGAGTTGCAAAACGTTCCAAATTTGGAGCCCTCTTTCAACACAATCAGAGGAGTCCCAACAAGCCAAACCCAGGCAGAAGAGACATCGAGCAGCTTGCGGAGTTCAAACCCCTTCCTCATGAACTTGAAGAACACGCTCCAAAGGAGATGGTCGTAGAGTACCGGGACAAGGGTGGCAAGAAGAGAGTTAAGGGGGGGTCTGACTTAAAGGGTAGTCAAAGCTACCCCTTGTTGTAGCCTGGCTTCATCAGTCTTTTCAATGCCAGAAACCCACTTGCCACACCCAAATCTATATTGCATGTCTAGAGAATGCTAGCAAGTAGGTTTTTGGCATGAACCAAATCCTTTTACACCGTCTCGTTCGGCGCCCCACTCTCCAGCTCTGCTGGGAAACCGGACCGTAAGCCACGTGTCCTGAGGTTTGGCAGGGCTTTGAGCAAGTTGCGAACCAAACTTCAGGTGAGAACACAGCAGGAGGCCAAGAAAGCAATCAAGCACAATCTCAAGCGATCAGATCGGAGCTTGAACTACCGAGCGAGTGCCAGCTGGATTAAGTGGGCCAATCTAGAGCCAGTCTTGGAGTTTCTCATGTAAAACATGAGGGATGCCTTGTGTGTGTGTGCAAAACACTTTTCACATTCAATGAATGCACTTCATGCTGCATTGGAGCGTGCTGTGTGAAGAAGACTTCGCACTGATTCACGCCCCATAATTCCAATAGACAAATTACTGTTCTTGGGGTGAGCTTGCAAAATGGTGCACCTCTATCACCGGTTGTGCCCTGCAATCCTCCCAACCAGCCCTTCACTACACAATCCCAGCCCCATTCGGGAGGCTTGTCCTGAAGAGGCTGAAGACTGGAGGTGCGCTCCAGCCTCACACCGTCCGACTTGGGCCAAGCATCATGGAATCTGGCTGAGTGCACCCAGATTAAAAATGAAACATTTCAAGGTCCCCCAAATTTTCAACAATATTTTTCAAAAAAAGATGTCATAGGTCAGCCGAGTCCCGGAGAGAAAAAGCCGTGATTTGGAGAGAACAGCCGAGTCTGGGAGAACCCTCAAAAACATTGATCCACCGTATCAGGAACGCGCATTGCACTTCAACGCTTCATCTTTGGTTCAATTGAGATATTTTTTGGGCTCCAACCAATAGTGTTGAGCATGGCAAAAGGTGCCCCTAGCTGTCGCATACGCGGGAAGGGGGGTAAAGCTGATGATACTGTGCCAGTGCGGAAGTCCGCGCTGAAGAACCCACTCAGAAAGCCAAAAGAGTCAAAAGAAAAGCCTCAGCCTCAGAAGAAGTCTGAGAAGAAGAACGCAAAGGAAGAGAGGCCACCAGCGAAGCAGAAGGAGCATGGCAAGAAGCAAAAGGCACAGAAGAAGACTGAGAAGAAGGTGAAGGATGCAAAAGACGGCGAAGAGAAGACAAAGAAGGAGAAAGAGAAGAAGGAGAAGTGTGACGCAAAGGGGACAGCAGATGGAAAGGGTCCGGCAAAGGAGAAGACAGAGAAGGCCAAGGAAAAGAAGGAGGTAGCAAAGAAGAAGGCCGATGAGAAGAAAGAAAAGAAAGGAAAGGAGAGGAAGCAAGAGAAGCAGGCAGAGAGAAAGGAAAAAAGTCAGGCAAAGGAGAAGAATGAGAAGCCACAGAAAGGGGCTCGTGAGCAGGAGACGTCAAAGAAAGCTGAGAAGCAGAAAGAGAAAGGAAAGAAGAGCAAGCAGGAGGATGAGGAGGTGAAGCACAAGAGAAGAGAAAAGCAAGAAGAGGATGGCAAGAAGAAGAAAGCCAAAAAACAGAAAGACCAGAAGAGCGACGCCACCAGCCCAGCCACTACAGCCCCATACACACCAGTGCGTGGGAACAAGGCTCTGGCTGACTCTCAAGTGAGTGCCACCGCCAGCGAACCACCTAGCGCAAGTGTCTTTCAGGATTTGGCCGACTTTGAGGAGGCAAAGAAAAATGCACAGAAAAAGGGGGTGTCGCTTGAGGATTATTTGGCTGGCCTTTCAAGCCTAGAGCTTGAAGAGGTGTTAGAAAGCCATATGAAGCAACTTTGCGCAGAAACAAATCAAAAGACTGAAGATGATGAGGATGAAGGGGCAGCGGATGGAGACGACAGCATGAATGAGGAAGAAGATGGAGAGGAGGAGGAAGAGGAGGAGGAGGAATCGGAGGAGGATGATGAAGAGAAGGGCGAAGGAAGTGAGGCGGAGGACTGCGACGAAGAAGATGAAGACAAGGAGGAGAAAGAGGAGGAGGAAGATAACCAAAAAGAAGAGGAAATGGAAGAAGGAATTGGTGGTGATGAGGATGCTGAAACGGAAGAAGACAGCTCAACTTCTTCTGATGAGAGCTCGTCAGGTGAGGATGATGATAGCGAAGATGAAAGAAAAGATGGGTCAAAATGCACAGCCATCGTTGCTGTCGCCAAAGATGCAGAGAAGAAAAGCATGGATCTGGCTAACGCCAACAGCGTTACACACAAGAATGAATGGAACCAGTTCCACCGCCAGTGCCTGAACAGAAAAGTGTTTCCAGCGGCGCTGGCTTCCAACTTTTTGGACCACAAGCTTGACCTGTTCCGTGAATGGCTCAAATGTGGTGGAGAGTGGAAGAAGGTGGAGCTCAACATTGAGCGTCGGGTGACAGAGTCGAGAAAGAACAAGAGGTCGCGGAAGGGAATGAAGTTTCGCGATATCGTCGCACAGTATGGTGAGAAGAACCTCTGTCATTATTTGAGTCTAGACTTTTTGTTTGTTCTGGTTGGTTTGTTTTGTTATGGCCTCCCACCCCACTTCCTGGTTTCCGTGCTGCAACACAACAAGGAAAGCCAAAGAGTTGGTTGACCGGCTTCGCTCCAAAGAGATGTACGAGTACGATGAAGACTTTGAGAAGGATGAAGATGAACCTTCTTCCAAGTTTATGGTTCTTAACCTTTTCCCTCTTTAAAGTTTCCCCTGGTTCAAAGGGTGTTTTGGGTTTGAGGTTTGACTTCCACTGTTGCTATCTCATCGGCCCAGGAGATCTGGTGGTACGTGCAACAGGGAGGCGAAGTGTCAAAGGAGACAAAATGTCAGGAGTCCTTTGGATTCAATGTGAGGGACAAACATCCTGATCCACAAATCATGAGTGTGCTCACAGGTGAAGGGGGCCCACTTGCACCAGGGGCATGCCCTGGTCTTTCCAATGTTTCTGAGAAGGGTGAAACGGCTGTGCACGGGGCTCTGAGCCAACAAGCAACCTTGAAGCCAAAGAGGAAAAGCAAAGGGAAGAATGGTGAAGAAGAAAAGGCAGAAGAGATGAAACCAAAGACTCCAAAAGAAGAAGCAAATGAGAAAAGGGGAGAGATTTTGAAAGCCTCAGCGGACGCGAGGAAATATGCTATTTCGCTGAAGCAGTTGAACTACGCAGGGGAGCTGGTTGCCGGGCTCCTCAAATTCTCGGACGCAATGGAAAAGATCTATGGGGAGATGTCTACTCTCATTTCTTCGGGGGTTGATGAAGCGAAGAAGTACAAGAGTCTTATGAGCACAGCGGATTCGCAACTGGCATGGTACAAACAAGCTGAGGCCAGGTTCACTGTCTCGGTTCAACACTTCCAAGTATTTCCACACATCCCTTCTATACTATATAGTGCACTGGGAAAGCTTTGCAAGTTCAATACAATCCCTCTTGTCGCTGCCTCCCATTCAGTTGTTTCAATCCCAGTCTTACTTTACAAGTCTCGACTAGACAAACGACAAACGACAAGCCCTTACCATGCTATCTGTGGCAGGCAGCGGCGAAGGGACTCCAGAGCGGAATGCGAGAAAAGAAGTCATCAAAGACAAAGAAAGGCAAGAAGGAAGAAAAGGCTGAGGATTGAAGAGCGAACGTCTTGTCTTAGGGGTCTTAGGGGTAGATCCAGGAACAGTCACGCAAAGCATCCAAAGGATTCCGAAAAGGGTCCAGGGAGCGATGCTACCTGCGAGGCATAGAGCCTGGTTTATTTTAACTATAGCCTGTTCAGCCTGTCTCTCAAGTCCCTCTCAAGTCCATGGGGGCTCTTCAAACAAGAGTGCGAACGCACAACTGTGAAAAAACGAAACGCGGACCGATTTGCTTACGTCAGTCTCTTCTTTTGAACAGCTGTGTATCAAACAGGAATTTGCCATCAATTCGACATGCTAAAGACTTCAGACCAAGGTTTTGCAAAGAAATTGTAAAAAGCTGTAAAAAGGTTTTTCCATTTCGCAATACTTCAACAATCTCACACGTGACATCTTTTGCGAGTGTCCTTTCGTATGCAGTCTCATAGAACCACACAGCCGGTCTTTCTTTGATGCCAGTTGGCATATTCCCAAATCACTGCGCAGGTGTGCAGTCGCGAGGATCTAGAATACCTACATCAAGGAGTGTCTCTGGGTGTGCGTGTGCACATTATGTGCGTGAGTGCGCAGGCGGTTGTGAGTCGTAAGAGTTTCCCAGGAATCGTCAGCAAAGATATGAAAGTTTACCTTTCAGTCAAACGGCTGATTCATATTTGAGAGCCTCAACCTGCACCTGTTTAATCTTTGTGTATGAGTGGATCAGCGTCAAGGTGTTCAATTTGAATGGAAAGAACCAAGTTCCATTTTCCTCGCCTGATGCAAGGCATGGTTGGATCAGGGAGGTCTTCAATAGCTGCCGTGGCAGAGCTGTCACGGGCCAACGTTGCAGACATGGGCAAGTCTGTGCCTCAAGCTGTAGCGGCCTTGGCTAGTTTAGGCTCTTGGGGCAACAACGCCTCAAACTCAGAAAGGGACATGCACCGTTGGGTCCGGAACCTGTACCAATTTGGCTTGGAGACGTATGATGTGGAGTTGGAGTTGCAGGCCCGAAGCATTTCTTTTTTTGAACTCTGGAGTGAGAGAAGGCCTGAAACATTTGTGTTCTTAACATTGGAGTGAGCGATTGATATGTGTGCCCACTGGAGGCGCCAAACAAAACCCACTTGGAGAAGACGACAATCCCATTTGTGCTCCCCCACGAGCTCTTTCATACCATTTATGAAGCGGGCAAGTTTCAGGTGGGGTGGTGTCTACCATCTTTTTTGAGATGAACAGTCTTGCAAGTATTTTTTGTCTCGCTCTGTGCAGTTCCAGCTTTCAATGACTGGTGGCCGGTCTGCAAATGACATAGCCAGATTTTGGGAGCACTGCTTTCAACAAGAAGAATGGAGGTGTCACCCAGCCAAATATTTGGCTGGAGTTTGCAGGGAACGAGTCATGGCAGAATTGGTTCAATCAAAGGTTGTAACATGGTAGGCACCGTTTTCCTTGTGAGACCAAGGATTAATTCCAATATCCTTGCACATTGATGGTGCAGAATTCTATTCGAATTCCGAGTTCATGGTATGGTCGCTCGGATCCGTTCTGGCTTCCGGTGAGGCTGCAACGTATGTATCCCCAACATGTCAGTCGCGTGTCTCTGTTTTTCTCTTGTTCATGTAGTTGGACAGGTTTGTCCCTGAAAGGTGTGGGATTGCAAGTTCCCGGTGTGCATCATTCGACATGACATGATGTCGTGCCCGACTGTTTGGGCCTGAGCTACAGGAGTGAGGCCCTGTGTTCTGATTCTGCGAGTGTTTGGATGTTTTTTGCAGCGCCATCATCTTTTCAGGTCAAGACAGCAGCGCATAAAGCTGTTGCTGAAATCGTGATCTGGTCAATGCGGCATGCCTTGACTGGCGTATTTCCAAGGCTAGGTGCTTTTGAAGAGCCTTTGACTGGACATCGCGCCACCTTGTGTGGGAAACAAGTGGCCAATGGATTCAGGTTCGCCTATTTTGGATTTAAGTCAGACTGCAAAGCCAGAAAGGAGGCACATCAGTTCACTAAGTCCTACTTGCATTTCTCAATCTGCGAGATTTGCTGCGCCACGAAAAGCGGTGATTGTACATTCAAAGATTTCTACCCAACAGCGCCTCATTTGCTCACAGGGTTTTCGCACGAAGATTATCTTCGGTCGACAGGTGCACATGTGAGTGTTTGGGAACCGATGCCAGGTTTCCATGTGAAATCTGTCTTTTTCGACCCGATGCACGTTATTTTCCTTGGAACGGCCAAGGAAGTGATTGCAAGTTGTCTCGGCTTCTGGAATAAGAAGCAGTATCTAGAGGGCAGAAACGTTGCAGAACGGCTCTCCAATGTTTCAATGAAGCAGAAAGCGTATTCCAAGCAGACTGGTCTACAAGGCCCTTGCAAAACATTCACTCCTTCAAACACAGGTTTGGACAGCACCGATTACCCTGAGCTTGGAAGCGTCTTCAAGGCTGCTGCTATGAAAACGGTGATTTCCTTCTTTGCGACATATGCCCAAGAGATTTCAGTTGCACACGCTGAGGCCAGGTGAAAAGGTTATATAGCTGACACTGTATTAATTACAGGATATGTGTTTCCACCCCACCAGTGGTGCTTAATTATGAAAATCTGAAAGTCTAAACGCAGGACACCGACGCTGCTTTGATTGCTGTTTGCCTGTGGTCACTGCACCAAGCGTTGCACGTTCTGGACCACAATAGCTACATTTTGCCAGAGCAAGACGCGCAGGTTTGAGCGTGTTCAAACCTTTTTTTGCTTTTTTTCTTTTTCAAGTCTCCTTGCATGCAAGTTCTGTGTGTTTGTGTGTGCGCGCGGGGGAGGGGTTCACGAAGCAACCGCATGGCGCAGGCAGTGCACGACCACTTCACCAAGCACTTGCAGTGTTGGCAACACCTGGCTCACCGATGCCAAACTGAAGGGTTTCGCCTTTTCCGGCTGAGACCAAAAACCCATTACTTGCAGCGCATTTCTCAACATGTGTTGAGAAACAGATTGAACCCGCGCATGGTCGCGGCATGCTTTTACGACGAAAGTTTTTTGGGGTACATCAAGCGTATCGCAGTCAAATGTCACAGTGGCAGCCTTCTAAAAAAAAGGTTTTGGCAGCGATACTTTCTTCATTTGTCCCTACGCTTTGAAAAAGCGAGAGCGGCTTCGAAGTGATCGCCCATCTGGGGTTCCAGGCGAAAAGGTGTGAACTCCAGCTCATCAACGGTCGTGGCCAGCGAGCGGCGGTGCGTGTATCCACCTTTTACCATAGATATATATATATAACATGTATATCTAGTCACCTAGTTTTCTGCTTTGCATATGTGGAGAATATGTGCGTGTGTGGCAAACACAGTGCAAACACCATGCGCCTTTACAGGCAACCCTCTAGAGGCAACCCGGGCACCAAACCGAAAACATGCCTACACAAAACCCAATGACAACGAGTTATCCCCACCACTTCTTTTTTCAACGGCTCAAGACTTACAAAGGCACACAGCAGGCGCTGCTACTCTTTAGCGCCTGGCAGCAGCAAACCAAAGCATCTATCAGTGTTCTTTGCTGCACGCAGAGGGGAAGTAGCGTGGCCCTTGTGCAGGCCATGGTGACTATGGTAGTGGAGCTAGGTTTGTTGAGCAGAAGCTTGCCAGGCCAAGCGCTGTGCCAATACTGTTTTGGCTAGAGTTGAAAAACTTCAATTTGGCAATTGTCGTTTGTAACGACAGCTGGAAATTGTCGTTTGGAATGGACAATTGTTGTTATTAACAATTTTGGCAATTGTCGTTTGTAACGACAGCTGGAAATTGTCGTTTGGAATGGACAATTGTCATTTTATATAGACACAATATGATGCATTGTTGATCAACCGAGAGCTGTGTTGACTAACGACAGCTGTTCTATAAGCAGTTGTCGTATGTAGGAACAGCTCTCCCTTGTACAGCTGGGGATCGTAACGGTTGGTGATTAAACTCAGTTACCCTATTCGGCTGTGCAGGAAGAGGACTCTTTGGCTTGGCTTGGCTTTTACAAAAATCACAGGATAGTTCACGGGCTAACTTGAGAGCTTGTTCACTGGCATTTCCGTGACGCAAAATCCGGACCAAGTCACAATTTGGTGGGTGGCCCAGGTTCCTGTGCAATTTGACCAAAACCGGAATGAGCTCTGCATCGGTTCGTTGACTCAGGGCATTGACAGCCAAGACCTCTGACCAGCTCTCTTCAGGAATCGCATCTTCGAGAATGCACACTGCAGGTTCCGCCGATGGTTGCATGGGACTCGAGTCATGACTGCTCATGCGAAAAGCCTCTACGGTTTGAAGCACTGCTTGCACAAACTGCTGTGGGTATCGTCCAGCATATTCACTGACACTTGAAACCCCTGGGGCACTGCCTGCCACTATGTCATGTGAAGCATGATCACCGGTTCCAGGGCATAACAAACCTAAGGTCGACATGTCTTCATGAGTCACTAGCAACCGGGTGCTCTTGCGGATGAATTTATGACTCTCAGGCAAGCGAAGCCCATACCTGCACATGTGCAATTTGACTGTTGTGAACCGACGACACAGGGCTTGAACTTCAGGATATGTCCACAATCTAGACCCCGTCGGATGTTCAAACATTGCTCGACCTCCGAGAGACACTTGTAGCTTGAAAAGCTTACAGCACCATCTAATATAACTACGACTCTGTGCCATTCGTTGGAGGTACTCCAGACGGGTCCATTTCGTGCTATTCAAGTGCATCCACCCGCCTTCGTCGGTGCACGGCGGGCACAACACCAGAAGACATGGCTTCTCCGTCATGAGCTCTTGCTCAACGGCGCTCCTGTGACGACTGAGGCGGAAATCATAACCGTTTATTAGGTCGTATGACTTGGCACGAAAACCTGCTGCTTCGGCGGCTGTCGTGAACCGAGGGGGTGAAAACACCTCCATGACTAAACATCGTTTGATTTTCCTACCCTCTTGAACTGCGAGGCATGCCTGAGCCTGCCGATGCAACTGTCGACATTGGTGATGAGACGGTTGCCACTCTTCCATCGTGACACCTTCAATTGGTTGTCCGACAAAGAAAAACTCAGTTTTCACATGCGGCATACGTTCAAAGAACTTTACCATCGTCTTGTGTTGAAGGGTCCCTGGATCTATCCGGGTATCATCGATGACTTTCGAGGTCTGGATGTCGGTTACCCGCCTACGAAACACATGCTTCCATGCTGGCCCTTGGCGAGACAACCATGGGGTGGTGGCGACATCACAGTCCTCCTGCTCCCAAATCGCCGTGTCAGGTGCTGACGGCGAGGTCAA
This sequence comes from Durusdinium trenchii, assembly GCA_963970005.1. Taxonomy (NCBI): domain Eukaryota; class Dinophyceae; order Suessiales; family Symbiodiniaceae; genus Durusdinium; species Durusdinium trenchii. The sequence goes on along the minus strand of CAXAMN010000003.1, from coordinate 433,818 downwards.
CCCGGGGGCATTTGCCGCAGGCATCCCCGGCTCAAGCTGCGGCTCACCAACATGCTCATGAGATGCCGTGGGACCTGGAGAGGCCTCCACAGATGCCATCACTTCTGTAAAAGCGGCTGCGGGTGAACACAAGGAATCTTCCCCAGTCAATTGCACTACATACTGTCCAGCACTGTTGGTTTGGAGGGGAATTGTCTTTCCAAACACCTGGAGGCTGTCATGTGCGAAGTCCAGAGTCGCACCCAATGTTTTGAGTGCTGTGCGGCTCAACAACAATGGAGCATCACCCTTGATCACTGCAGCACGAATCACACCTCGGCGACGAGCTAAGACGACAGGCATCTGAATGGAGACCAAGGATGTCTCCACTTCACCATTTCCGAACTTGAATTGATGCACTTCATCGATGGGCTTTGGAATTGCCCATCCCTTCTGCTTCCAAATCTTCTCAAAGGCACGGAGGGTGGTCTGCTCAACAATGGTCCGACCACAGCCGGAGTCCAGGACACCATAGCCTGGGGACGACACAAGCAGGATCTCCTCTGTGGTGGCTGGAGCATCGGGCTGACCCTTCTCATTCACATGCTTGCGAACTTGCTCCAGCAGCGTAGGCGTAGCCATCACTGAGGCCACAAAATCCAGTTCTTGCACCACCGCTGCACCGGATGCAGCGCTAGATCCAGAAGTCCTTGACTTGCCAGCTCCTTTGGTCGTCTCTTTTGATCGGCATTCTCGTGCCCAATGGCCTTTGCGGCCGCAACGATTGCAAGTGGAGTTCCTCTTCATCTCCTCAATCTCCACCCGAAAGCTTCGTTTGACATCTCGTGCCTTCTGAAACTGACGAGTTTTCTGAAGGCGGTTCAACTCGTGCCTCTTCTCTTTCCAGGTGGCGGCCAAAACCTCAGCGACTTCGGACTCCTGGAAGGTCTCGGTGTCGGGTCCCGCCTCGACACCAGCATGGTGGTCTTCCAACAACTGCTCAACGTCGGAAAAACCATCATCCCATATCTCAGCAGTGTCATCGCCCCCATCCTGTTCCTCGGCCATTGCCACTCCCGCACGCTTGCGAGTCATGACCAGCTCTGGGTAGCAGGATCGAAGTGCGGAGGCGATGGATTCCCGCTTCAAATCACCTCGAGCCCTGGCGATCACCACCGCCTTTTGCTCTTCCGTCAAAGCAGCTCGATGGAGTAGCAGCCATCCCCTGGCCTCATCCGGGAATGAGACTCCAGTCTTGCGGTGACATTTGTCCATCAGCTCGGATGCCCTGGCGGTCCATTGTCTCATGGACTCGCCTTCATGTGAGCGAAGTCCAAAGATCTCGTTCAGGATCTCCCCCAACTCATCCACTGTCTCCTGCTGAGGGAATCGCTTGTCTAAAATGGCCCATAGGGCATCATCGCCGCCCTTCTTCTGATAGCTTTCGGGATCTAAGTGTTCCACGGCCTCCAGGGCCTTGCCAGAGAGAAGGGTGTATATGTAGGCCCCTCTGGAGCCCTCCGCCAACTTGTCAAGCGTCAGCAGTTTGTTCTTCACCCATTGCTTCCAGCGTTTGTACTCACGGCCATCCTCGGAATCCCCCGAGAAGAAACGGAGCCCACCTTCAGTCGAGGTGGAAGACGTCATCGCTGCCATGCGTAGGACCTTCGCCTGAAGGTCAGGTTCAACGAGCCATGGCGGGAGCCTGCTCTTTGAGCAGGCTCCGCTACCAATTGCGGAGCAACTACCCTTCGCCTGAAGGGATCGATCGGGCTTTTTCACCTCGCGCCGAAAAGTCCCTGGTGGAACGACGAACTCATGCCTGCCATGCGTGCAATCACAACTACTTACATCTACTTACTGCGTTCTGCACACCTCAACGTGCATATTTCAGCGCTTCGGCTCTGCCGTAGCACTTCCACCAGCACTCCGTCCGCCCAGAGGTGTCGCTGGGTGTTCTCGTTCAAGTCTTCGATGCGCTGGGCAACGCCGCTGCAGTGCTGCTTCTTTCGGGGGGGGCATCGACTGGTTCAGCCACTGGTTCCTTCTTCGGGAGGGTGGGGCTCCAGAGGAAGGAGCTGGATGAGGCATTCAGCGCAGTCGGCACCAGCATGGGCACCTGCTTGGAAAGCTCCTTGGTCAACGCAAAAGGCACAAACTCTATAGACCTAGTTTGGGTGGCAACTCTTTGGACATCGGCACAATTTTTTGGGTGGTCTAAAAACCGAATTGCCAACGAGCCCAGCAGCTGATTCTGTTTGGACCCTGCTTCATTTCTCGGACCTTGCTGCTTGCTTTCGACGCCGGAGCCGGTGACCTGCAACCCCCCTTGAGCCGAGGCAAAAGTTGAAGAGCTTTCCATGCGGGGGATGACCTTGAACAGCTTCTTGGATTTCTATCAGGAGGATTTGTCATCCATGTCAGGCTGGAGATATGTACCCCAGATGCACAAAACCAGAGACTTGGCGCTACGATCATGACGCAGTGTGTGATTCTTTTGCGTGGACACCAGCTGACTCGCTGTGTTTTGTCCTACCTTACCCTCCAAATTCAGAACTCCAAAGCCTAAGCGTTGAAATGTGCCACTCTGGAATTCTGAAAGCACTTTAAACTGTTGTTTTTTTGTGTTGAACTTCTTTCTCGCTGGGGCCAGCCAATCTAGATGATTGGCATGTTTGGACAGTTGTTTCACCCAAGTACAAGATCTCCACTATTCCTTTAGGTGGTGGAATCTGAAGCCTTTGCCGTCCCCATCTGCAAGCAACCCCGCCGCCGCCGAGGGGATGTCGTGCGGCGCGCTATCATCCCTCTGACCCGTGCCGAAGAGACGGCCTACTCAGTCAGCACCTTGAACCGTGCAGGCGCCAGGCGAGCAGAGGCGTGGGGGGGTCCTCTACCAGAGAGGTTCTCATAGACTCATAGCTGGTGTTGCTTAGGGCGGTGTCGATTTTCCCTATGGGTGAATCCCGTTGCATCCCGTTGTTTCCTTTTTCTCCCCCGGTTCCGCAAAACCAAGTAATTCCAAAGCTGATCTAGCCCCATGGGACAGCTGCTGCAGTTCGTGGGTCGCTGGTCACTACTCCTGAGAGTGTTTGATTTTTCTGTGGTCTTTTGTACGAGCATGAGCTTGAACTTGTAGCTAGTGACAGGGACCTGTTGTGCACGCATCCAGGTGATGGTCACACACAACTGGGGAAATAACTTCAACGACCTCTTAGCTGCTGTGATTTCGGACAACCTGCAGGAATGCAGCCGCTAGGAGGAATTGTCTCGCTGGAAAACTCGCTCCTGATAGAACTCCTCAACACACAAAAACAGAAACAGTTCTTTCAAAGGAGTATGTTGTAGCCATTGCAGTCATAGTTCCATAGCCTATGCTGGACCCCCTGGCAGACTGTATGTCCAGCAAGGGGGTGATTTTGGTTTGTGATGCCACGTGCTACAAAGCGGGCTTGGGACAATCAGGACCATTGGAAAGGCTCAGGGTAGTGCACCATCTTAGCAACATGCCTTTAAACTGGACGTATTTGCAAGTCAGAGGGATGGAATGACAATTATGAAACCGTTACAGTTCATGTTGATAGCTTCGTTCAAACTTGCGTGTGTAGAAGCATAAGAAGTGTAAGATGGACCCCGTGAGCCCTCTAAGTCTTTAAATGGTTGGCCCAAAGAGGCCACGTTTTGTTTTCACGTGTCGCCCAAGGCTTTAGGATGGCTGGACAGCTGCTCCGTGAGGATAGCCATTTACTGCGTGAGATTTTGACGAAGACTGGGCGTTTGAATGTGAGCTATTGGATTTGTGCTTTTGCCGTGAACCAGCACATGAGCATTTGCCACAGCAACCCGTATGATCGAGATCCCTTGACCAACGAGCTGCATCCTGTGTGTCGATGTTCTTGTGTTAATCTTGTGGATTCCGATGGCCGCAGCACTGACTCTGAGATCAATAAGTTTGATGATATGATGTATCACCTGGCAAGTACTGGAAGCTGCAGGCAAGTGATCGCAGTCGACCAATCGTTTGATCTCTTTCAACGCGCTTGGTGTGTGGCGGAGATTGCTGAAGCCAAGCGATTGCACATGCGACAGTCCTTGAAGTTGTTGTCCAAGGCCGCCATTGAGCAGCGTGCGCAGAGCTTGGGGAGGCTGGATATCCGGAACATGGGAGCATCCTCCGAGAAGGACAAGGAGCTCATTCTTGGGAAGATTGGGAGCATTGACCACTTCAATGCTGAGCTCCAGTCATTGATTTTTGATCCCAAGTCAGGACTGGGGCTGATGATGCAACACTGGTTGATCATGTCCTTGAACTGCAGAAGTGTCCCAACCACAGCCATTCTGGGAGTTTTCGGGAAGTTGGATGGATCGACTGATGTCAAAAGGGTACATCCATGTACATCCCATTATTGACAATACCCTATAGTGATCCCTAGTGTAACCACGGAAAAAAAATGGTTGTGGCCAAAAGGTCTCAGTTGTGAGGACTCTTCGCATCCTGGAGTGCCATGGACAGTGTGCAGCAAATGAGCGAAGTGGGTCGCCTCATTCGATGGGGTATGGCAGACGGTTCCGGGAAAGTATGGAAGGCATGGGATGCGAATTAAGTAATGACACCGGCGCCGCGGATCCCTGGGATCAAAGAGAAGCATGTGGATGATCCTTCCTATGCGGTTCTTTTGGTCCCATGCAGGCCTTATTCATGTTGTGCTGAGTCTTGTCTTGGGCTTGCAGGTGTCCCAGTCTAACAGCAAAGCTGAATGCCCGATGAAGACATTCCCTCCGATGCTATTGCTGGCTCCAACCCAATTTCTGTTGTTGGGACTGAGACACCTTCAGGAAATGCTATTCAGCTGCCTTGCCCACAAGTGGCGAGAGCACAGGCAGCCTACGGATTTCTGGGCAAAGCCCAGCGCCAGGCTCATCAAACGCGGATGTTTCTTGCCGCTTTCGCTTTACAAGCTGGGACGCCCGATGCCCATTTGAGCAAACCCAACCATCAGTAGCAAAGAAAGACAAACACATCTGATCATGGTCTGGATGAATTTTGTCATGGTCTTGTCAGGGGGCGTGCCATTTTCCCCAGATTCCGGGACGGGTCGATTCTCGAAAACCCCCATCAGGGACTCCTGACACCTCAGTCCACGGAGCTCCAACACGTGGACTGACACCTCAGGAGTTGGTGGAGAAGGCCCTTCAGGAGTCCAACGTGAAGGCCCCCCCCAACCCGCTGACCTCGCTGACCCCGAACTGGTGGATGGGTGGAGTGGATCAAGCAAAGCCGCCGAACTGGTTCTGGTTACAGATCACAGGCCTATACCTGCTACTACTTAATCTGAATAGGAGTGAGACATGTTGGAAAGATTGCGTTGCTACACGGAGAACGCACCAGATGGTTGCACCGTTTCACAGTACAGGACTTCCAGCGTCGCTTTTCATGGGAATGAACGTGGGGGAAAACATGCCTTGGGCTGTCAGGTTTTGCACTGTCGGGGCATCTCATGGTAACTATGTTGTGCTGAGTGTCGTGCGGCTTCACCTCTAGGATTGCTGACGCGCTGACGCCATGCTGCTCGGCAGGACTATCGTTCAGCCCTGGAAGATGTCTACTTGGAGCGCAGGGGGCCTAGTAGAGCGCAGTTAGCCGCAGTTCGCATGCAGCGTGGGGTGGAGGCCATGGCTAGTAGGTTGGATCTAGCAGTTCAGCAGTTCATGTGAAGCGTTCCCGGTCGCAGAGGGGGCCATGTGCACCCCGAACCTGGTCGTCGATGTTGAAACCGCGTGAGTAACGAATGGCTGAAGAGCACAATAGAACGGGACTCAGAGTGGATGACTCTGGGCTGCCCAACTCCAAATCTACTTATGACATACAGCCCACTATCTTCCTGGATTGGGTACTTGCCATTGACTCACTTGATTCATCCCACAAGTTCATCCCACTATTTTCTCTCTCCTGCCTGCATTTGGCAGGCGTTCCCAGATCAGGGCACATTAAAACACTCCCCCCCAAACATACACTCCCTGGAACTAACATGGAAGTGGATGGCATGGCAACATTGGAAGACCATTTTCCTCCATGATCAGTTCGAGGGAAGCCGACCACGCTCGGATCCCTCCATGGCCGATTCGTTCTGCGAGGCGATCGCGCCCGCGCGCGGCTGAAGTCGCGGGGCGAGAAGGTGCAGAGCGCAAGATGAACGTCCAACTCTCCAGAATTGGTTTAAGGGAAAATCATGGAAAACCAAAGGAAACCCATGGTATTGGGGTGAAACCCTGGTTTCCTCTACGCCTTGAAGCAATCCATTGACCGTCTGACCAACTGACCATGGATGACCCCGTAAACAGCGGAAAAGGTGACGTGTTTATTTGGCATGTTGTGAAAGAGACCTGATATCGATTGGCGTTGGTCAGACCAATGTCAGAATCAGAGAAGCGTGGCTCGTTTTCTTCTTTCCTCCGGGTGTGAGACAACAGGAACACTTGATGACGGTGTGTTCTTTTCTTCCCCAGCTGCCATGCTCAACACGCTATGAGTTTGCATCGGGTGCGGCTCAATAAGATTGGGATGGCCAGCCTCGGTGGTTAGAACTCTGGATCCTCAGAGGAAACATTTAGACATCCCGTGTCATCCAATTGTTCGCACTGTGAGCAGTCCAATCTTGCTGTGCATTCCCATCTTGCGGGGGGATCAACTTCAGAGGTGCACAACACACTCACACACAGCGTTTCGTGTGCAACTGAGAATCCCATTTTGTGCCTGGTTCTTCAAAGTGCCCTTTTGATATCCCAGTTTGAGGTCACTTGGGCCTGTACAAGGTCACTTAGTCACTTTGAAGAAGCTGGTGAGAAGAACTTTTTTTGGTCTTTTGGAGGATCCTGGGCCCATCTTCATGACTCCCGGCTGTCAGAAGACTCTACGGCGCCGGAGCTCTCAGATGCCGGAAGGGGGTGGGTGAGTCTGCGGTCAAGGTTCCTGCAAATGCCATCAATGCAGTCAAGATGAAGACCCTTTCAACAGGTGCCGTACATAAACGAATGTAAAGAAGTTTGATTCATGAGACTGGGTGAAGATCAATGATGATTAGCACTTTGAGGACCTCTGTCCAGGCTGATCATGCATGCATGTATGCCGCCTGTCCATTCGATCACGGAACACATTTGAAGAGCATCGAAGAGCTCTAAGAGCAAAGCTGAAGTACCAGCTGAGTATGACAAGTGGCAGGTAGGTGACTAATTGGACAAACCAGTCACATATGCCACGCCTTGCCACGCCTGGCACTGGAGGCAAGATATCGTTTCTCCAGAAACCGATAGCAAAAGTTAGTCTGATCTCTCGAGGCCCTAAGACCCACCTACTATATAACCACCTAACCCGCCATAACCCGCCAAGACCCCATTTGGTCAAACCGTTTGAAGCACAGGGACGCCGAGAGAAAAACAAAGCGATTCACCATTCACCAGAAAGCCAGCTCTCATCGGGTGTGACTTGGGGTAGAAATTGAAGCCATTTTAAGCCCATGATTCAACAATCCCACGAGTTTGATCAAGTCAATAGATTCAATGCATTGTTGTTCGCACTTGCCGGGCGCACAGGACAAGCCCCGTGTTTCCACACTGGTGCCACCTGTTCCGCTTCTTCTGCCGGGTTTGAAGCCCAAGGTTTGGAGGCTGAGGGCCACAACCTTTTGACCCGTGCGCGGCGTCAATCCAAGGAGAGATGGTGGTCTCCACCCTATGTAGCTTCTAGTTTTTTCCTCCAACCTAATAGCGATGGCCTCCACCCTGGTAGCTTCTTGTTCCTAGTATGGATATGAAACCCCGTTGGGAAACAGAGATTCATGCAGCCTGAGTTGGAGTTGGAGCAGTTTTGAACTCACTCAGACACTGCATATCCAAAGGAATCCATGTAATTGCAGTCTTTTGTATACAGTGCATATGGAGGTTGTGAGATCGTGGAAGTGGATGTGCTGCATGCCATTGATGAGCACATGCTTGCCGGGCTTGCCGACATGGAAAGCCCTTACCCTTATGACAGTCTCCTGTCCAAAAGGGTCCCACAGACTGACAATCATCATAAAGGATCATAAAGGTGCTGTAGCGCCCTCAGGATTTACCTTCATGTTGAGACCTACCAAGGAAAACTAGGAGAACTGGAAAACGGGATCTATTTCACCACTAAACTATAGAACTAGTGGAAAGTTCAGTGAAGCCTTTCTTTTTCCAGCAATCTCCGTCAGGGTCAAGGACCCGTGGTCCAGACCGCGGCCTGGCGCTCGAACAGCCTACGGCTCGGCGCTTCCAGGAGAAGCTCACCTGGGTCATCGGCTTGGCATCGTTGGGTCCGGCGTGGTGGCTCGGAGACCCGCCCTTGGAGGGCGGGCAGGGTGGAAGTCAACTGCTCCATGCATCAGAGTAGATGGCACATTGGTGAAGACATCAATTATTCCTAATATATGTATATATATATATTCATTATATAAGTATCATTATAATACATACTAGATTATACTAGTAAGTATACTTATTTGTATCATACTATATATTATATTGCAATTTGTTTGAAGGTATCAGCTTTGTGGGTCAACGCGGCCTTCTATGCTTTGCCACGCTCAGGGCGACGGCACCGCAGCCTCTGAAGTGCCCCTTGGCGACCAGCACTGGTGATCCGCACAGATATCCCGAATCACATGGGGATTGCCAAAGGTCCACGGTATTTAGATACATCCGCATATCCCATATCCCAGTTTTTTTGTGTGCATAATGGGTTTAAACCATGCTTTACAATCCATATATGGGGGTTTTGAATTGACCAAAAAGTCAGCATTAGGCACATGTAGTACGACGTAGTTGGAGTCTTCCAGGAGTGGCTCTCTCTCTCTCTCTCTTAGATATCCTGCTGTGTTGCGCCGACCTGGTGACTTGCCACAGCTCCATCGTTCGGACTTCGAAGAAGGGCTGGGTGCGCGCCATGAGAATGTGTGATGATCGTGGTGGGAACCCCTCTTCCACCTAAACATCCTAAACATGTTTCAACGTAACATGGTTCTTGCTGCAGATTCTTTGCCAGGTGCAGTTTGTCACAGCCATGTGAGACTCGCAACTCTTCAACTCGTGCCTCCCTTCAGGCCTCCGGGCGCGGCCAGATATTGGGACACCATGGAGTGGAGCAAGGCGTTGCCGCCGTTTTGGGATCCGTTGCACGGAGCTGTCCAGGCATAGCCGCCACCAACTGGGCATCATAGACTTCAGAATATAGATCCATTTCAGGAAAGGGGGTCCGGTTTGAGAGTTTAGATGAGTTCAAGCAACCCCCAGGAATGGCGTGAGAGTTTTTCCCTGGTGGAGTTTCTGATGAATGTTCAGGGTTGGTGTGAGTTTGTTAGATGTTCATTCATGCTGTCTCCCACTGGCGTGTTTTGGTCGCTGCTAGCCAAGAGTTGGACACTGCAACATTAAGTTCTTCTTGGAAGGTGACTTGGTGTTTTGTATGAAGGGCCACTCAGCAAACTCACAGGCTGCTTGCATTTACTGAGTCCCCACCCTATAACAACTTGAGACTCTAAGATGGTGGCAAATTGCCAGCCTTTAGCAGGGCCAATCGACGCAGACTCCTCCAGAGCGCCAGAAACCGACGGGTTTCCACAACGACCAAGCTGTAATCTTGAGAGCTTGGGGATTTTCCTGGAAGCTTGGGATGTGTTTCGCATTCGTTGATGTTCAAACCATTTCACATACACGTTGGCAGAAGTGTTCCGCGTTTCGGGCCTTTGGAGTTTCCGGGGTGGGGAGATGGAGCGGGAATGTGCTTCGTGGAGTCAGTCGCCTGTAGGAGTTCACGCGCTCTGCACGACCTTGGGATTTGGCCTCGCGAAGGGGCCCAGCCGGATGATCATGGAAGAAGGACGAAGGGACCATCCAAATTCCAGGGCATGGTGGATTGTTTTTCCCGAATGCGTAGCGAAGGGTTCCCGTTTATAGTTGGGGGTCTGGGGGTTGGAGCTGTGTTTGCTTGGCTTGCGTCGTCTCGTCGTCTCTCGTCGCGTCTCAAATTTGCTGCCATTGGGGGAAGCTTTTGCAAGTGACTTTTCATGGACGTGTCACGTGTCAGTTTGCGCCGCTATTCCATTGTGATTTGCATGACAATGACATGTCGCGCAAGAAACGTGATGCATTTCGCTGCACAGGCGCAGCGTTTTGTGAGATCCGCAGATTGCTGCGCAGTTCCATTGGGATTAGCGTTTGGAGAGTCGTGTTTTTGGGGTGTTGGATGTGGCCGTGCCATTGGGATTTGCGTTTCAGGGTGTGGCATCGAAGCTCGGTTTTCGTGACAAGTCTCAGCTGAAATGGCGATTTTGGTGGATGGGGGTGTGCTCAGAACGGGTCGAAATCATTCCAAACGTGTGGTGTGGTGCAAATTTTGTTGAAGCTCACATGAGATGATATTGTCACTTTTCGTGGCAGGCGCAGGACTTTGTGCGGGCTTTGAGGCGTGGAAGTGCGATTCTCGTGGCAGGCACAGGGAATCGTGAGGTTGCGAGGTGTGACGGAGGTGACATTCCGTGGCAGGCGCAGTACTTTGTGCGCGTTAGACGTGTGGATGCGGAAAGATTCGTGGCAGGTGCAGGGAATCGTGAGGTTGATAGAGGCGAATGTCGCTGTCACATTGGGATTGGCATGTGAGCGGACGTTGTTTGGAGGGGCTGGAATCGCGAAACTGCTTGGCAGGGCTGCGTGATGTGTGTGCAACGATGGGTGTTTCCGCTTGACTTTTGGAGGAAGTCTCGTACGAAACGCTCGTTTTGCAGACTTTGACGTGTGAGTTTTTGAGGACGTCTCGTACGAAACGCTGGTTTTGGAGACTTGACGCGCAACCCTCTGCGGAGATCGTGGGTGTCGAGTGTGCGAAATGCAGGCCAGAGTGCGATTTGTCCCATGCGCGCGCAACCCTCTGCGGAGATCCTGCGTGTCGAGTGTGCAAAATGCAGGCGAGAGTGCGATTTGTCACATGCGCGCACAACCCTCTGCGGAGATCGTGCGTGTCGAGCGCGCGAAATGCAGGCGAGAGTGCGATTTGTCCGGTGCCCGCGCAACCCTCTGCGGAGATCGTGCGCGTCGAGTGCGCGAAATGGAGGCGAGAGTGCAATTTTTCCGGTGCCCGCGCAACCCTCTGCGGAGATCGTGCGTGTCGAGCGCGCGAAATGCAGGCGAGCACTAGAACTGGTGACTTTGTAGTACAACTTTAGTACGCGGAGCAATCTGTGGAGCTGGAAGCTGAGAACTGGCGACCTTGTAGTACAACTTTAGTACCCGGAGTATCTGGGGAGCTGGAAGAGTGTCCCACAAGAGTGTCCCGCAACAGTGTCCCACTAGAGTGTCTCACAAGAGTGTCCCTTAAGAGTGTCCTACAAGAGTATCCCACAAGAGTGTCCTACAAGAGTGTCCCACAAGAGTGTCCCACAAGAGTGTCCTACAAGACTATCCAACAAGAGTGTCCTACAAGAGTGTCCCACAAGAGTGTCCCACAAGAGTGTCGCACAGAGTGTCCCACAAGAGTGTCCTGCAAGAGTGTCCCACAAGAGTGTCCTACAAGAGTGTCCCATAAGAGTGTCCTACAAGAGTGTCCCACAAGAGTGTCCCACAAGAGAGTCCTATAGGAGTGTCCCACAAGAGTGTCCTACAAGGGTGTCCCACAAGAGCTTCCTACAAGAGTGACCCACAAGAGTGTCCTACAAGAGTGTCCTTCAAGAGTGTCACAGAAGAGTGTCCCACAAGAGTGTCCCACAAGAGTGTCCTACAAGAGTGTCCCACAAGAGTGTCCTACAAGAGTGTCCCACAAGAGTGTCCTATAAGAGTGTCCCACAAGAGTGTCCTACAAGAGTGTCCCACAAGAGTTTCCTACAAGAGTGACCCACAAGAGTGTCCTACAAGAGTGACCCACAAGAGTGTCCTACAAGAGTGTCCCACAAGAGTGTTTTACAAGAGTGTCCTATATCCTACAAGAGTGTCTCACCAGAGTGTCCCTTAAGAGTGTCCGACAAGAGTATCCCACAAGAGTGTCCTACAAGAGTGTCCCACAAGAGTGTCCCACAAGAGTGTCCCACAAGAGTGTCATGCAAGTGACCCACAAGAGTGTCCTACAAGAGTGTCTCACAAGAGTGTCCCACAAGAGTGTCGCTCAAGAGTGTCGCTCAAGAGTGTTTCACAAGAGTGTCCCTTAAGAGTGTCCGACAAGAGTGTCCCACAAGAGTGTCCCACAAGAGTGTCCCACAGAGTGTCCCACAAGAGTGTCCTGCAAGAGTGTCCCACAAGAGTGTCCTACAAGAGTGTCCTATGAGAGTGTCCCACAAGAGTGTCCCACAAGAGAGTCCTATAAGAGTGTCTTAGAAGAGTGTCCTACAAGGGTGTCCACAAGAGTTTCCTACAAGAGTGACCCACAAGAGTGTCCTACAAGAGTGTCCTTCAAGAGTGTCCCAGAAGAGTGTCCCAGAAGAGTGTCCTACAAGAGTTTTCCACAAGAGTGTCCTACAAGAGTGTTTCACAAGAGTGTCCCTTAAGAGTGTCCGACAAGAGTATCCCACAAGAGTGTCCGACAAGAGTGTCCCACAAGAGTGTCCCACAAGAGTGTCCCACAAGAGTGTCATGCAAGTGACCCACAAGAGTGTCCTACAAGAGTGTCTCACAAGAGTGTCCCACAAGAGTGTCCCACAAGAGTGTCCTACAAGAGTGTCCCACAAGAGTGTCCTACAAGAGTGTCCCACAAGAGTTTCCTACAAGAGTGACCCACAAGATTTAAGAGGCTTACGCCTGACAGCCCGGCGCCGGCCAAGCAGGGTGAGGGTTTGTTTTCAGTGGTTTCGCTTGGCGGGAAGGAAAAATCAAAAAAAGTTGTCGCGGACGATGTTTGTGAACATAAATTGCGTAACATATCTCCAACATAGGCCTAAGATAGCCAACACTATAGCCAACATACCCCCAACAAATGCTCTACATACCTTCCAAGATGGCTCAACATAGGGATAACAGAGGGCAACATGGGGCCAACATACGCCAACGTACGCCAACATAGGCCCAACCCAGGACAACACATGCCAACATATGCCAACATAGGTGTAAGATAGTTTCAACATGGGCCTAAGATGTGCTCAACATAGACCACATGGGCCCAACTTGGCCCAACCTAGTGCTAAGATGCGCACCAGATGGCGAACCTTTGCTCAATATAGACCCCACCAAGTCTCAAAAAGAGAGAAAGAGAGACAGAGAACCCAACCCTAAGATCCAAAAAAGCCGCGTAAATAGGGTGTGTGTAGGGCACGGCACTTTCTCTTCTCTGTCGCTCTTGCTTTGTCTTTTTCATTCTCTCTCTCCCTTTCCCTCTTTGTCTGTATCTGTCTCTGTCTTCGTCCTGGTATCTCTCTCTGTCTCTCTCTCTTTTTGTGTCTCTGTCTTTCACTTTCTTTCCGTCCGTCTCTGTCTCCGTCGCGGTATTTGTCGGTAGCTGTCCCTGTCTCTTTCCCTATCCCTGCTATCAGGTTGTGGGGGAGCATCGCTCTCCCACCCTCGTGTACGACGGGGGCCGGGACTTCGGGCGTCCCGGCAGCATCCTTCGCAAGAAGGGGGCTGACCGCCCGGGTGTGCATTGCGCACACCGAAGGTCGGGAGAGCCGTCGGCCGCAGTGGAGCGCAGGTGGGGAACGAGGGAGTCAGCGAGACAGAGTGAAGCAAGCGTATACGAGTAGCACCAAAGCGGAAACATTTCCGGATGACCGAGAGCTTTTGGTTCACAGAGACAGCGGCTAGTCCAGCAGCACCAATGGAGCTGGTGTCCACGCAGCTGGTCGGAGGGGAGGGCGGGTGTAGGAGAGGAAAACAAAAAAAAGAAACGCACTTGGTGAGTAAGCCGCCAGAGAGGGCAAACGTCGTGTTCGATCGCAACTTGTCCCCAAAAAAATATGCCTTTATCGTCCAGAGGATTCATGTTCAAGCAGTTTCGTGCCTCTTTCTTTTTTTCCATATATGTTACGAAAGCCAGCCTTCGTAGAAGGCGCTAGCGGAGTTGTGTCTGGCGAACGAAGTGAGTAGTTAGGGGGTCTGGGGGGGTGGCCCGAGAAAGGTACACGTCAACTCGGCACATGCTGGGGGAGGAGGGTGCTCCGAGGGAAGGTTTTTTGAGGTTGTGTTGGAGGTGATTTTTGAGGGGTGGTGATGCAAGAAATGCCAAATGCATCATTTGCATCATCTGAATGGAAAGGTGTAGTTGGCACCTTGCAAGGTATAGAGACCTAGGGTAGCCATAGTGCAGCTACCAGGTATAGTACTTCAAGTTCCCTTTCCGTCAACCGCTTGAGACCCTCTACACACGCACAGCAATCCACAGCTTTGAAGTCTCAATCGTGCTTTGAACTTGTATAGGTGTGTAAGAGGTATAGCAACATAGTATTTATACGGACCCAGGGTAGCTACAAGTAGCTACAGTTCTGTTCCCGGGTATGGCGCGCATGAGGCTTCAAAGCTGTGGTTTTCAAGCTAAATTCAAGGTGGCCTGAGACCAGGGTTTGCTGCCCTAAAACACTCTGTTCAGGCCACCTTGAAAATAAGGGTGTAGTTGGCACCTTGCCAGGTATAGACACGCAGGGTAGCTATGTAGCTGTGGTTTTCAAGCTAAATTCAAGGTGGCCTGAGACCACGGTTTGCTGCCCTAAAACACTCTGTTCAGGCCACCTTGAAAATAAAGGTCTTGTAGCTACAATTCTGTTCCCAGGTATGGCGCGCATGAGGCTTCAAAGCTGTGGTTTTCAAGCTAAATTCAAGGTGGCCTGAGACCAGGGTTTGCTGCCCTAAAACACTCTGTGCAGGCCACCTTGAAAATAAAGGTGTAGTTGGCACCTTGCCAGGTATAGAGACCCAGGGTAGCTATGTAGCTGTGGTTTTCAAGCTAAATTCAAGGTGGCCTGAGACCACGGTTTGCTGCCCTGAAACACTCTGTTCAGGCCACCTTGAAAATAGAGGTGTATTTGGCACCTTGCTTGCAGCTACCAGGTATAGTACTTCAAGTTCCCTTTCCGTCAACCGCTCGATAGCCTCTACACACGCGCAGCAATCCACAGCTTTGAAGTCTCATTCGTGCTTTGAACTTGTGTAGGTGTGTAAGAGGTATAGCAACATAGTATTTATACGGACCCAGGCTAGCTTCAGAGCAACATGCAAACGACTATAGGATTAAAACTAAACTAAATAAACCACCTGCCTGACCTTAGTTTTGGGCACGTTCAAGGGCTGGATTCAATCTTGTGGACATGCTTCTGCTTGCACCAGAGTGGTCGACTGTGGACACCTGAAGGGGACTCAGGTGAGGATTTGGAAGGTCAGTCAAGGGTCCATATGCAATATGTTTCCATAATCCAACCCTTAGGGTTTATAGGCGGTATGTCTAGGTGCACACTCCCCGAAATAAGCATAGAAGTGGATGGCATAGCCCCAACAGGTGGTTTTCCACTTCTATGATTAGTTCAATCGGTGTACACAGTGTACCCCTTGGACTTTTTGGTATCTCCATTGCTCACTGGCCATTTCTGAAGGTCTATCACACTTGTGGGTGTAATGATGAACCGGTGATGTCAATTATCGAGCACCCAGCAACAGTTGGTGAAAACCAGACCATAGGTAGGGTCATGCTCAACCTTAGTGGATCAGATCCAGTGTCAACCTGTAAAGCAAGTCCCGTTCATGTGGCCATGCTGCACTTCCCACAGTGAGACCTCCCATTCCATGTCCAACCGGACATTTTTGAAACTAATTCAAACCAAAATTGTAGTTCCTGTAACTCTTGACCTTTGCTCCAAGCATGTTACATTTGACGTTCAGTCCATTTCAGCTCAGTGTTTCAGAGGTGTTTCTTTTTTGGATCAAGGAATCAAGCAATGGACAATGAGTAAAGCAAGCTGGGGTGCTCTTGATGTGCAACACAGTGGATGCAGTGTACCATCCGCACTTGGCAAAGCACAAAAAACAACTGCACAGACAGTGGAAATAACATCGGATTCCATCCAAACCCCCCCCCCTGTGCAGAGGAAATTTCCGGGCAAAATGACACCGAATCCCTCAATTGCCAGGAAGCGCAGGTTTTTGTTTTGACATGGTTACCTCTGTGTGGGCAGAACAAGACGTGAAGCAGATTTGACACGCGGCCGCAAGCAGCTGCGCGAGCTCATTTGCTTGCTTCGACGCGCAGTTGTCGAGAAAGGGAAGCGCTGGCTTTCGTTTTGCAGCTTCTCAGGTTAGTCTACTCCTAACTAATAGTCCGCAACCGTGCCGGTTATCGTGCCCGTGTTTCCGCGCCCTTCGAGGCGGGAGTGTGGTGCGAGCCCGACGCCGCAAGCCGGGAAGAAGCTGCGAAGTTGACGTTGCCAGTCGCCAACGAGAGCACACGGCTTTTGGCGGCAGTGCAGCAAGCCACTGGGGATACGGCAGACTTCTTTGTGAAGGTCGCGACAGTGGTGGTGCTGGCCGTCGCGCAAGACCGGCGAGGTCTGGCGAAGGCACTGATAGCATTGAACCCCGCTCCAGCAAGTCTGCAGAGCATCGCTCAGCAGAACAGTGGACCTTCGAGTTGGTGGGATGTCACCGGGGAGGTGAATGTCAAGTGGGCGGTGCACTCGGGCGACGAGGCAGAGCCGAAGTATGACCTCGCGATCGTCCAGGGCGACAACTACCAGTACGTGAAAAGCAGTTTGTATGGGACGATCGTGATGCGGATGGTCATGGATGCCTGCGAAGCAGTTTTCCAAGAGTTGCCCCCAGCAGAGCAAAAGTTGGGTTTTCAAGCTGTGTGCTTGCAAGTGAACACGGCCCTGAGGGAACAAGGCAATTTGGCTCGATTACTGCTAACCGAGTCTGCGAAGAGGCCTTGGAAGTTTGACTTGGATCCATACACTGCCACGCAGAACTATGGTGGCAAGCGGCGGCGGCTGACGGCACAGCAGCAGGCCACAGCGAAGGCCGAAGGACGCAGTCAGCGTGTGCTGATGCGTTGAGGGGCGATAGCTACGGTTCTGCGAGTTTCTGTGGCAAAAGATGGGAACCCGCACAACATCGCTCCGCGGGATCGCAGAGCATCGCTCAGTGGCAGAATTTAAACAGTCCTTAGTCCTTACTTGAGAGCGCGCAGAGCATCGCTCAGCGCGCCAATAGTTGCCAGCGAGCAGCGCAGAAGCGGTGCCGGCAAAAAGCACGCCGTCGAAGAGACTGAAAGTAGAGAAAAAAAAGGGGGGTTAGACCGACGTCTGTACATGTGAACTGTCATGGCGGTTTTCTTCTTTGTGCGCTCTCTTTGTGTCTAGTTGTGGTGTAGCATGGAAGTTTTGTTCTGGTAGCGCTCAGTTTGCTCTTTGTTGTCTTTGGGTGGCTCGAGTGGCCGTGTCGCTCAGAGTTGCCTCGTTGCCAGGCGAAAACCATGGACAAGGTCAGACGGTGGGGGACCGTTGCAACCCCTCCCTGTGTAAGACGGGGGCCGGGACTTCGGGCGTCCCGGCAGCATCCTTCGCAAGAAGGGGGCTGACCGCCCGGGTGCGTCTAAAACGCACCGAAGGTCGGGTGAGCCGTCGCATTATACGGGCTTACACGGGTACACCTCTCTCTCTCTCTCTCTGCTCTCTCCCTCCCCTCTCTCTGTCTGTCTCTGTCTCTGTCTCCGTCTCGGTCTCTGTCGGTCTCTGTCTCTGTCTCTATGTCTGTCTCTATGTCTGTCTCTGTCTGTCTCTGTCTTCTCTGTTTCTGTCTCGGTCTTCTGTGTCTCTGTCTTCGCTGTCTCTGTCTCTCTCTCTCTCTCTTTTCGAGACTTCCTGACGACTATGTTGCCACATCTTGAGGCAGTCTTAGCCCATCTAGGGGCTATGTTTCCCATATCTGAGACGTAGGTCGGGTCATCTTGCGGCTATGTGTGCCATATCTGGGACTATGTTGGGTCCTCTTGAGGGCCTCTGTCAGATCATCTTGGAGCACATGTTCCGCCTTTGCTCTTAGCGCGCGCCCAACACCCACGAAATGTCGATTAAGCCTGTCCGCGTGGCACGCGTAACCGACACCACGGGCGCCCTGTTAGGCGAAAGTCGTGGACGCCGAAGGCCACAAAACACTGTAAAAACCGATGTTTTTGAACATCCTGCGCAAGATACATATATAAATCTGTCGACCGGATTCGGGCGGGGGTCGACCGGGGGTCGGGCTGGGGTCGACACGGGGTATACTGGGGGTCCAACAAAAGGGTCGGCGGCAGGGGCGGCGAGCGTATATAACCTTCGGTTACCAACCGAAGGCCTCCGGCAAGGGAACGTGCGCGTGGCCGGCGCGCGGAGTGTCCTACAAGAGTGTCATTTGGACATATGTAGTTTTTCGAACGTGTTTCCATTCGGGTTCGTGGGTTCCATCTTGTTTTTTTTGGGGCGCGCGTGTGTAAAGTTAAAAGAGTCTTTCCAATAGTGTGTTCCAATAAATGGATCGAGGGAATTTATGAGAATGAGGTTTGAGTGCAAAAAGGAGCCCCTAGTAGCGTTCTTGCTCCTAGTAGCGATGCCCTTTGCTCCTAGTAACACTGCAATTAGAGTGCAAGTCGCTTCGTCGCTTCTTAGGCCCATACTAGATCCATTGCTGGAAACCCTGGAAGACGCACGGATTTGCGGCCGACGCCTCAGCAGCAGCGGGCCTTCGTTGAATGCCCTGGTGATGGTGCAAACCATGTGTAGAGGTGGACCCCTTGCGCACTCCAGCAACTCTCAGATGAGATGCCGAACACAAGATATATATGATATATATATATATATGTTTTTTCCCCAAACAGTGGACACACTAGGGGTTCTCACGGTAGGTGAAAAGCAGCTGATGCTTAGATCGCTGAAGCGCGCGGGCGTGAACGGCTAATTCGCTGCTTTTTACAGTACATTCATGGTTCTCGATCTCGTCAATGTGCACTTCGACTGCGCAGGCTCGCAAAATCTGCCTGCCGGCGGGGGGTGCTTCTAGCGACTGCGTTCTCGTTGTGGTGCCGTGCGCATTTTCGCACACGGTGGTCACTTTTCGTGGCAGGGAAGCCTTGTTTTGGTGCTTCAAAGCCGCCGACTTTTCGTGACAGGTGCAAGGGATCGGGGCTGTTTTACTTCGAACTGCAGTTTTCGTGGCAGGCGCAGCACTTTGTACATGGTGGTGATCGTCGAGCAGCTCAGATTTCGTGGCAGGTGCAGTGAATCGTGGCTTTTGTGAACCTCGAGGTGCAGACTTCGTGACAGGTACAGCCCAGCACTTTGTGAATCTCGATGCGCAGATTTCGTGACAGGCACAGCACTTTGTGAACCTCGACGTGCAGATTTCGTGACAGGCGCAGCACTTTGTGAACCTCGACGTGCAGAGTTCGTGACAGGCACAGCACTTTGTGAACCTCGACGCGCAGAGTTCGTGACAGGCGCAGCACTTTGTGAACCTCGACGTGCAGATTTCGTGGCAGGCGCAGCACTTGGTGAACCTCGCAGCGCAGATTTCGTGGCAGGCACAGCACTTGGTGAACCTCGAAGTGCAGATTTCGTGGCAGG
>CAXAMN010000003.1:391269-414252 GCA_963970005.1 Durusdinium trenchii | reverse complement strand
GCAGGCACAGCACTTGGTGAACCTCGAAGTGCAGATTTCGTGGCAGGCACAGCGCTTGGTGAACCTCGAAGTGCAGATTTCGCGGCAGGCGCAGCACTTTGTGCTCTCAGATGCTCACTCGACTCTCACTCTCACTCACTCACACACGCTCACACCCCACACTTGCTCTTCACTCACACTCAGACACTCACTCGCTCACATTCAGATTCACATTCGCACTCACACGCACTCTCACTCACACTCGCACTCACCCTCACTCACACTCACTCTCATCCACACTCACTGACTCTCACTCACACTCACACTCACTCTCACTCTCACTCACACACTCACTCACCCACACTCACACTCACACACACTCACTCTCACTCACACTCACTCACCCACCTTCACTCTCACTCTCACTCACTCTCACTCACACTCGCACTCGCACTCACACTCACTCACCCACCTCTCACTATCTCTCACTCACACTCTCACTCTCACTCTCACTCACACTCGCACTCACACTCACTTACCCTCACCCTCACCCACACTCACTCTCACTCACACTCACTCTCACTCATACTCACACTCACTCTCACTCTCACTCTCACTCTCACTCTCTCTCTCTCTCTCTCACTCTCACTCTCACTCTCACTCTCACGCACCCACTCCCACTCTCACTCTCACTCACACTCACACTTACTCTCTCACCACCACCGCCACGATCCCCACCTTCATCACCACCCATCACCTCTCTGGACCCCAATGCATCTAGATCTCTAGACTTTCTGCTTATAGACCTTACACACACTGTTTGGAGTCTCTTGCCGGCATCGTTCTCGACAGTCAGGATTGAGGAATCAGGAATCCATGCTTCACTTCCCCTTAATTTTGTCCGGCCAGGGATGTCTCAGATGACACGGCCCTTTCCACGTACGATGTGATTAAGACGTGTGACCAACGACATGGGCGCAGCCCCATCCTGGCTTAATGTGGGTCACATTCCTGAGCTCACCATTGGACAGCGGCTTCCATTCCAGTGGGGGTCTTCTTGTGTCCAGACACGTGGTTTTCACATAAACTCATTAAACAAAACAATTTCACAGTGGACGGGCACGAGGTGTTTCAGAACAGAGCATTCTTATACTATACAGAGCACCGCTGCTAAATCCCAACTTGAACCCAAATGCGCCACCTTTCAATTTCCACTTCGCTACTTGCCCTGCCATCCTGTTTCTTTGATGATGTCATTGAGACCCTTTGATTCTGCCCACACCACCGTTGGAACACATCTTCCACGAAGAGCCCACCTTCCACCATTTTCCAACCATATCCAACCATCGCGGACCCTCGCTGTCGGCGCCCCCGTCACGCGCCTTCACCGTCCACCCCTCCTCGCTGCGGAGGCGCCGACACCTCCTTGCGGCGCAGGGCTGAAGCCTTGCTGTTCATGACGGTGATCCGCGGGATCGAGGCGCCCAACAACTGTGGGAGAGAGAGGGAGAGGTAGAGGTGAACGGGGTGGTTGTTTGGATGCGTGAAAGAAGTGCGTGCGTATGGTACTCGGTGTGGACGGTGTGAATAGAGGTGTTATTGCGTGGTTTTTTCGGGCGGAGGATGGAGACTGTGGGTGCCTGGGTGAAAGGTTAGCTGAGAGAAAACTAGAATGAGTGCATGTACAATGTATACAAATAATTTGTAGATTTTTGCTAAGTTTTGCCAATGTTATATATAGCGTACCTGGAAAAATTTGTTTTTTATAAGTTTACTTGTCCCTTTCGGAGGTGTCGCTGCAAGGTGCTGCAGGGTAGCTATTTGGCTCAGAATGCAGTGCAGACACCGGAAAGGAACTTTAGCAGGCCACGTGTAAACTCCGGAAAATGTGGCTATGAAACAACTGGATCTCAAACGTCACTGCTACAAACCAATTACTGTAACGCTTCTTGGAAACACGGAAGAGTGCATAGACGGACATGCTGCCGTGCAGGATTTATGAACATACGTGGAGACCATGATGGCCAATGTATTTCTGAACACCTGAAGACCAAAACCAAACCAAATACCTTGCTGGGAGCTACGACGATCCACGAAAGTTCGACTCCAGGACCCCATCAGGCTGGCCAGCGTAGCCATGCTGGTAGCATCTGGTAGCCCCTGTAGACATATTTCCGCGCACCTACTGACACGACATTGAGCAAAATCCATCCAAAAGCATTTGAACATGATTTCACTGGCCAGTGCCTCGTGATGTCTCAATGGATTCCATTCTCTCCTCGAACTTCGCTCCATTGGGCGGCGCTTGTGGGTTGCCTGGAACCTTGGAGATTGCTTCAAGTGTGGAGTGGCTCAAGCAATCCGTTTACCACACGCACCTGGGCTCCAGTTGAGTTTTTGTTGTTTTTTTTGGGGGGTGGGGTTGTTTGTTGAAAAAGAACTGGTGGGCTGGAGGCGGTATGTACGATTGATATTGTATAAATATGTATAAATAGCTCGGCCTATATAGGATGCACCGAATTTGGTTGTCAGATGATTCCAGTTTGCACGTGTTAGGCCCTGCCTTTGCAAACGGCTTGACCAAGTACAGTTGTCACCTACCAATTTTTAGGTGTGATTTTGCTCACAAAAACATCCAAGCAAGGCCCCTTTCCCGTACCACGGATGGCGACCCATTTCTATCGCATGTCACGATGTCAACGAAGTGTCGTTCCAAATGGGTCTAGAATGGGTTTTATCGGGCAAATGCAATGCTGGGGAACAGTTTGATGGCTATACTGCTTCAAGCTACTGTTCTGCTCACAGCCTTCACTGGGTGCAACCTTTTGCCTGACCCGCGAGGGGAGCCAAGTCGTGGTGTTGTCAAGTTGTGCGTGGGGTATCACCATAAAGGTCGTTTCCTGCTGCAGCGAGGTTGCTTCTACCAGCCTTATGCCTGAGCTTGATGCTCGCATATTTGGCCAGACCTGCAGTGATGGAGGAGCTTCCAGCCGGCTTTCACAAACACTTAGTGAAGCTCGACTGCCTGGAACATACTGGAGATTGTATATTCTAACAGGTCTTTACACATAAGAATCCGGCACCATTTCTTGTTTACTACTTGTTTTTGGGTCCAGGCGGTCTGGGCGTTTGGCTTAAACTTTCTGATTTGGACCCCTGCTTGGGGCCGTTCCATCATGCACAACCCTCACGTAAGGTATACCGCCTATACCTACTTTTGATGGCATGGTGGAGCTCAGAACCCCTCTTTGGGATACACACTCATATGGTGTTCACACATGGCCTTCTTTCAACTATATACTATAGCAAACATCAATTTTATGGTTTTGCACCCTGTGTGTCCTCGCCTCAAGCTTTGCTGTGTGCCCACGCCCCCAAAAAAAACTCTCGCCCACTCCTAAGGAGCTATTTGGCCGTTTGGATGTGTTGCGTGGCGGCCGACTGGCTCCAAGGGCCCTATTTGTATGCCCTCTATGCCGCCTATGGCTATTCCGAGTCTGCCATCATGGCCCTCTTTGTCGGTGCAGAGGGGGTGATTTTGTGGCATTTTTTGGGGTTCCGCGCGATCGGTGCGCGCAAAATTTTGGCTTGGCAGCCGCCACTGGAAGGGCCTGGAAAGGGGAGTATTTCTGTACCAATTCGGCTTGATGCATCATAGCATCTCAGAGGGATGTTGGACACATGTGTCGGATGGCACTCGGAACGAAGAAGTTCATGGGAAGTTCGGGAAGCTTTGTGGCTTTGTGGTTCAAAACCCTGCAGGTGGTTATGGTGCATCAGGCATTTGTAGCTGTGGCATTGGGTCCTTGGCAGATGCTTGCTTGCTTCAGTTGATGTGTTCTGGTAGTATTGACGCAGCCCACGCACTGACTGAAAACAGTTGAAAACGATGTGAGTTGCGAAATTGACTGTTTGATTCATCAACTGACCGTGACTTGTGTCCACCCACGTCAAGGGCTTCTGAAAGCTCACCCGACTCAGTCCTCCTGGACTTCCTCCATTGAACAAGTAACAAGACCATCTGATCGTAACGGACCACCTTTGAAGCACCTTTACAGTATGGACTTGCACTCTTGCCGATGAACTGCATCGGTTGCTTTCCTTATAGGACTGCTTCGGGCGCAAGAAATGCTGCATGGCCTACTGCATTTTCCACGGTCTTGCAGGGCTTCTGATGCACTGGAACCTTTATCCAGTTTTGATGCTGGGACGCATTTGCGGGGGCATTGGGACCGCCCTCCTCTTCTCGTGCTTCGAGTGCTGGATGGTCTCTGAGCATACCTTTCGGCACCGCTCCTTTGACTGCAGGACTGGTCTTTGTCTTTGTAGCACCGAGAAGCAAAGAGGCCGTCACTGGAGGAATGGAAAGATGCTTAGAAGATCTCCCATGAGGTCGGCAGTAAAGATGAGTATAGACTAGATGGTAATTATAGACTGTCCAGAAGCTGCTCTTGGTTTTGTGCTTTGGACGCTCCATCAGGGTGATATAACCGAGGCTTCTCTTCCAACCTGAGACTTGGATGTGGTTTAACTATTTGTTTGTTC
Source organism: Durusdinium trenchii (assembly GCA_963970005.1). Lineage (NCBI taxonomy): Eukaryota > Dinophyceae > Suessiales > Symbiodiniaceae > Durusdinium > Durusdinium trenchii. The sequence continues at coordinate 409,728 of CAXAMN010000003.1, read as the reverse complement.
CTTTGGTGGCTTTGCCATGCAGCCTTTTACATGCCACACTGTTACACTGCATGTAGAAACTCGGCATAATTACAAACTAATATTATATACATGTTAGCTGTAATACAGCAAGCAAGCAACTCAAAATCGACCATGGATTGCCGCAAAGGTCAACAGCAGCCACCAGATAGAATAGACCCATTGGCTACCCCATTGGTTACCCCAGGGAGCCGCAAATTTTTCGTTTGAGGCTCTCCTACACCTTTGGCCTCAAATTTTTCTCCATGTACTTCGTGGCGGTCCTTGCTGGCATGGCGGCACAACTGCTGGTCGACCAGACCCCTTTGAGACCCAGCTTGGGTGGTGCGAGCTTCTATGTGGGCGGCTACACACTGCCATACGACCTCTCTGCAGGGCTGCTGTGCTTGGGCTTCATTCTCATTGCGCTACTGTGGACAGAGAACTATGGATGCTTACGCTAAATGAGACAACCTTTTAGAACCGTTTGTTTGTGGAATCAAGGAAGTATGGGTGGGGAGCATTGGGGATTCTCAATCAAGCAGTATAGCAGTATAGCCGTTAGCCGACACTGCTACTGCAGGAGTAGTCACCTGGCCAAAGTTTTGCTAAGCACTCTGGCATGAGTCATTCAAGTTGGTGGGGTATTTCCCGTGAGCCTCGCTTCTGAGAACAGGACAGGCTTGTTCCGGTACTGCTGAGCCAGTGCAGCCGGATGCACTTCGCTGGCTGATCAAGGATCCCAAGTGCAGACGTCTGTGCTTCGTCGTGGCCATTTTCGAGGGATCCATGTACGTGTTTGTCTCGAACTGGACACCTGCCTTAGTGCCTTTGGCGGCACTTCGCAGCGAGCTAAAGATGCCGCCAGGCTCTGTTCTTTTCAGGGATACTTGTTTCACGTTCGTTCACACGATGTGAAGATTTGTGCTGAAAAAGATCATCACCAATGGAGACTGAAATGTTTCAGCAACAGCGTCTCCAAGCCCACCAACACCATGAGGAAGGGCATATCACGCCAATCGACGCACCTCACATTTCAGAAACAAACTGCTAGAACTGTAGAACGCCTCTGGCCTGCAACCCCTTGTCAAATTCCACGAAGAAGTCACAACGAGCAGCTGAGGATCCAAGAACATTGATGTTTTCACTCAGTCTGGAGATGACTACGCAATTTCTTCAGCAATCCTCCGCTGAATCCCCCAAAATGCAATCCTTATGTCCACCTTGCCGCATCTTCTCGCCGCCTATCTTCTTCCTTAGGACGGGGATCAAGCCGAATCATCGGTGCCTCATGGCCTGATCTTCGCGCTCTTCATGCTTTCTGCCAGCTCGGGTGCCTCGGTGGCCACCCTGCTCCGAGCACGGCATGGCCACACCGCTCGGCCGAAGAGGCCAGAGCCGTTTGGCGCGCGAGCGAGGATATCCGTCAGCATCCGTGAAGGCATCGCGTCTCCAAGGGTCAAGAAGAGAGGACAATGAGGGTAGAGGAACACCATGTTTACAGAGGTTCTTGGGCAGGTATATCATGGTATATCTATGTCACAGCCACTGCATCTCTTCTTCCAGTGTGCTTAGTAGAAGAACGGTTGGTTTGAGCAACTGAAGTACTGCAATCGATGCACGGGGCCTCAACGAAAATGACCAGCCCCAGGCTGAATCGAAGGTCGGGAATCGCAGTACACTCCCCGAGATCATGAATCGAAGGGGAAAACCGCCTCTTTTGTGGAACATGGTTTTCCAGGGGCCTATTATCCACTTGTTTGTGGTTTTCCATTGTTTTCCAGGGGCCAATTATGCATTAAACATCATTAAACAGTGTACTGGGACTCTTTGCGGTCTAAGATGCAGATGCAGCCAGGCAGCTGCGGATTATCCTGCTGCTTTGTGTGGTGGCATTTGCGGTAGCTTCTCGAAGCGCGAGTCTTGGATTTGTTGGAGATCAATTTTTCCATATTTTTCCTTTGGCTGGTATGTCGAAGTTTGTGTAGCAAACTTGTGACATAAAGGGGCTGAAGATAAATCCTGATAGATTCACACTGTATCCCTTTATATGCTCTCCTTGAGTCCCCCGTTTCCTCAAACATCCCCCCAAAAAATCCGAACAAAGCACGGTTGTTAACATCGGCAGTTGGCAGATCATCATCGGCAGTTGGCCACAAAAAGAACTCCTGAGGTGCGGCGCAACGGGCTGCTGTTTCATCGCGTTTATGACCTTTGAATTCTGCGTCGGATGGTACTTCCCTTGCAACCTGGCAAGTAGTAGTGCATTCTTCGCCCCAGATGAGATCGCTGCAAGGCAACCATGCAAAAAAAAATATAATATCATATCATATCCAGTTATATATCCATATTTTGGTAGGAAGGCTGTGCATTTGAGCCGGTGCTCTGAACCTACCGAAAACAGTGCGGCTTCTTTTCTTTTCCAACCCTTTGTTCTTCCCGAGGCATTGGCCTGATGAAGAGCGAAGCCGTTCCGGAAGCGATCCGGGGATCCATGTACAACCTCTTCCGCGTCCCGCTGAAGCGTGGCTGACGTGGCCGGCGACCGGTGGACCCGGGTGGACCGACGACCAGAACAATGGAAACACCCTTTTTGGCTCACGCAGTTGGAGATCCAAAACATCTCTAGATGAATGAAGATGCTGGCATATTCACATCCAAAGGAGGAAGATGAGGAAGACAAAAACTCCGGGGAAGTTCATTCAATTTGTTTGGATGACACGTGGTGACGTGGTGTTCAAGGCACCTGACCGCTCGATGCGACTCAGATCGGGTGCAGGTTGCTGCTCCATCCGGTCCTGTTGTTCTTGGGTGTTCAAGGGTGTTTGTCGAAATCACGGGTGGGTGGGAACTTTTTGGGCTCACCTTCTGGTTTTGCGCATCGGGCAATGTTTCTCATGGGGTGAATCCCCTTCAGATTCTTCCCTAGTAGCGTCCTTTCTCCTAGTAGTAAGGCTAGGAGCCCCTAGTAGCTTCTAGTAGCGATTCCAGGAGCCCCTAAGTAGCGTCCTTGCTCCTAGTAGTAAGGCCAGGAGCCCCTAGTAGCTTCTTATTCCTAGTAGCGATGCCCGGAGCCCCTAGTAGCGTCCTTGCTCCTAGTAGTAAGGCCAGGAGCCCCTAGTAGCTTCCTATTCCTAGTGGCGATGCCAGGAGCCCCTAGTAGCGTCCTTGCTCCTAGTAGTAAGGCCAGCTCCTGGACGAGAAATCCTAGTTGGGTGCCGTTGGTGTAGAGCTTTGCTGGGCTCGTTTCCGAGGAACCTCTTGGTGCTTCTATTGCTGCTGACGCGCATGAGCAGCCAGACACGATTTGCGATTTGTGCAGGTTTGTCACTTGGGCTTTGCACGGTTGTTTGCTGCGAAGAGGCCCTCAACAGTTTGCCACTATATTCTGTATTTGTTTCTTGTTTATGTCGTTCCTTCTCAATGTTTTTTTCCTTTATTCATGTCCTTCTTTCTTTTTTTGTTCTTATCTATTCATTGAATCATGTTGCATCATATTGTATTTATTTTATCTATTTTATCTTATCTTCCCCATTTTATCTTATTATCCTATCATATCCTATCCTATTTGTTTTTCTATCTCCCTCTCTCTCTCTATACATATATATATATATCTATCTTCCTGTCCTGCCCTGCCCTGTGCTATCCTATCTTCTACTTGTTTGAGAAATCCTCAGAAGATGTGCACCGTTTTTGTGCGTGCATAGTTTGCAGCGGTGAGGTTTTGCATGGTCCTTCTGTTGTTTTCGTTCTCCCCAAGCTAAGCTGATATTCAGGATTGCTACATTTTTGCATATCCTACCACCTGGGGAGGTGCAACGTGTTTTTTTTCCTGCTTTCATTCGCCTCACACGCCTCGCAAAGCATCGCCCCCTCTAGCATACCAATCCACCACGCACCCTTTGCTTTCTATGGCCCGAATCCCAATGGGTTGCCAAGCTCCAGGTTTGCCCTGGCTGTCTTAGCCACCTTCGGCGTCTCCAAGCGGGAGAAATTGCCAATCTCCTCTCCATGAGAGACAGGACCAAATCCTGAAAGAGGTGGAAGTGGGATGGCCATGCAGGGCATTGAACTGATGTGGGCCCTAAGTCCCTTGCCACGATCCGCTGCGGGGAGACACGGAGACATATGGCGAGCCAGTGCCCAGATTTGCATGCTATTGCTGTTGCTTGCATGGCTTCCCATGGCACGAGCACCTACAGCAGATTTTAGTCATCAAGATATTATTGAATGCCGCTTGGAGACAGCTTTGATGATTTGAGATCACTTTGCCCAAAGGCATCGGCCAGTGGACATCCCCCGGTGTTGTTGTGCGGACTTTGGTACCCAGGTAAACTGGTAAACGTGCTCAAACCCGCGTACCGTGTTGATCAAATGGCCTGTAGTGAAGCACCTGAGCTGTCTCCCGATCTTAACCCGTCGGAGCTGATGGCTGGGGATGGGTCTGAGCTGCTTGCTAAGCCAAAGCGGCTACAGCGGCGTGAAATTAATATTATATAGGAAGATTTCCAGCTTGAGGACGAACATCACGGTGATTCGATGGGTTTTCACACTAGTAGGAGCACCTAGACCTGTTAGTTGGGCCAGCGAGCGGAATTTTAAATCATTCAGACACCTCCCCCATGTCGATGCCCACCGCAGACAGCCTGGCAAGAAAAAAGGATGTCTCTCTTCGTTCGAGTCGTCGTCGGCCGCTGGGAGGCACATTTTGACATGATCATCAGTCACAATAATATCAGTTAGTAGCTCAGTTAGTATATCAGTTCTATCAGTTCAGTTAGTATATCAATATAGTGCATCAGTTAGTAGCTCAGTTAGTATATCAGTCCTTTTCAGGCAACATGTGTTTTTTTCTCAGTTCCTGTGGTCAGCATTCAATTCTCCAAGGGGACACCTGAGTAAAACAGTCATTTTGGAGTTCTTGTGACCGGAAATTCCTGGGAATGCTCTAAGCAGCTGCAAGGTCACGGGATGTCATGACGGCCTTTGAAGCAGATGAACCCCAAGCAAGAACAGCAAGATCAAGCTTTTGAAACGATATGGCCGTGTTCCTTTTAGAACCGGGCCATTTCTGGCATTCCCGCAGGTTGTGCAGTGATCTTGCTTTGGCAAGTGTTTCTGCAGTGGGGTGAACTGCCCTACCCAGCAGCCTTTGAGTGAAAGGTATTGTCCTGGCAATTTCGTTCGGAAGAATCATGCTTTTGGGCCCGATGTCTTCATCCCGGACGTTCCCCCCTACTGTCCGGAGAAGGGCCTCCATCTCGGCGAGCCGGCGGTCGGTCGGAAGGCGGCATTGGCCAGCTCAGTGGACCGAGGAGAGAGACCGGAGAGCTCGGGAGAGCCGTACACGAGACGGATTCTCTTTCACACCCATCCCGCTTCTAGGAAGCAACCGGAGGTCTCTCACACAAATCGAACGATCAAGGAACATTCCAAACATTTGGGTGCACTCAGTGTACTCTGAACTTGCAGATGCTTTTGGGACCTCTTCAATTCAGCTGATCTCTCATCTCATCTAGCCATGACCGGCCTTTTTGTCCAAAAACAAAGCGCCCCCACCTCCAGCGCCCACAATGCATTCTGGGCGCTCGGAGATCGAAGGACTCATCGTGCGGCAAGCCTTGGACATCGCCGACGCCGCGCTCCACGTGGCGGAGCTCGAGGCGGACAGCGGCCGCCTCGCAGTCTTCGGGCGGACAGCACCCGTGGTGGCGGCCTCTTCAAGCAGTTCTTCATTTATGTCTAATATAGTTGAATCCCGGGGGGGGGTTATATATACTGTATAGTGTGATGTAGACCTGGCAGACTGATGTAGACTTATTAGTATTACAAACTATTAGTATGATTTAGTATGCAAATATCCACCAAACAATCCCTCCGAATGGAGATGTCAAACCATTCTGGAAGTTTTTGTTCATCAACCATCCATGATACAAAGCATCTTTAATAGAGATGCTTTATATCATGTTGGATTAATGATGATTACTGTATTGTCACTGGTAGACTGATCACCAGCTTTCTTATTGTCATCCAGCTTAATGATTCATGCCGACGTTCCTCGACTCCGTCGAATCGAGTCGATCGGCCGCCTCAGCGGGGCCTCGCCAGGATCCCGGGGAGGTCATGAAGCGCTATTGGAAGGCAGAAGAAGAGGTGCCGGGCCACGCAGGGCGGTATAGCCCCCGTTTCCGACGAGGAACAGAGCCGTTTTTGTTACTCATGCGCCATTTCGGAGGGCCCTGGTTTGAGATCAGTCCCTCTCTCGGGCTTGTTCTGGGAAATTGCATTGACTCAGCTTGACCGCTTGAAACAGAAATGCGGAACATCAGGAAAGTCACTGTCCCTCAGTGTGGCAAACACTTGTAGCATCAGCCTTGGGCTGTTTTGAGCAGCTCCAGGCTTTGTGTGAATCATCACGTATACAGCGCACTAAACCACGCACCAAACCGCGCGCGCATACCAAAAATCACGGCGTGCGGGGCCCTGGTTTTTTTGGGCCGGCACCTGGTGGATTAGCCCACACTGCCTCCGCACGCCGGACTAGGTTTGGATCTCCGGTGACCTGGTCGATCAACGCGGCCGAAAACCACGCACCTCTCGCTTCGAAAACCCCACGCGCGTGGCCGAACCACCGAGGTGTTTCGTTCTAAGTTGCGAAGCATCGAGAAGAGCTGCCCAGACTTCCACACCGCCGTGCGCGATGGCGACGTGCGCGGCCTGGGCGTGCGCGATGGCGAGTGGTTCTCAAAACGGATTGATGAGCTTGACTCGAAAAGGCACCGTTGGCCTGTGGCCTCGTCAGAAACACTCCTAATTGTAATTATTGATTGCACTGTGCTGTAGTGAGTGTTTAGGATCTTGCAAGAGCGGAGATTGCTCTTGGCCAATACAAGAGAGGTAGTTGGGAAACAAGCCCATGGGATTCCTGATTCTTTTCAAGGGAAATATAAAAGCAACACGACCAGGAGTCACTGGTGCCATCACTGGTGCCATCCCACGTCACCAGGGTCGCCGGGATCGGTGGGATCGGTCATCACTGGTCGAGGTGGATTTGGTGACCTGGCTCTTGGACACCGAACAGGTGGACCCCGCGGACTGGAGCAGCATCGGCCATGGTATCAATAAGACGTATTGTTTGATGGTTTGGAGGACCAGGTGGTTGCAAGATGAAGCTGTTGCGTTCGCGTTCGCGTTCGACATGTCGCGGAAGTGTGATTGCATGAGGGAGGTGAACCGGAGAGAGGTTGATTGTAGATTCGTGCCTCAAGTGCATCAAGCGGAGGACCATACTTAGTAGTTGACCTGCAAGCTTGTCTATACCTGCTGCCGTTTTTTGTGCCAATAGATTCGATCACACACACATGGATATAGATGCATCGAATGTAGGAATCATCAAAAAGTGGAAGTCCGGCAAAAACGCATGTTCACCCTCCAAGCCCCAGAGCTGGTTTGGAGGCCAATCCTTTGGAGATCGACCCTGAGAAGGGCATCCCTCCCTTGGTTCAGGCTGCCAAGGCGCGTTGATGTTCGCAAGAACCGTAGAAGACAGGCTTCAGAAGATTCATGTTTTGAAAAAAATGAGAGACCCAAGTCAGGCACCTTTCGAAGGAGTGAGTTGTAATTAGTATTAGTAGAGGCGCCCATTACCGGCATCCGATTTGGCTTGGCCAGCATGGCTACTCCAGCCACCCCAAGTCCGGGCGCCGGCCCCTGGGCCAGTTCGTGTGTCGCCCGGAGGGCCTTCGGTGTAACCGAAGGTTATGGAGCGACGCCCCGAGCGCCGACCCACCTCCGTTCCACCTCAAGTCGTGTGTTTTACAGTGTTTCGTGTGTGTGAGTTACACAAAACACTGCGTTTTATAGGCTTTTTTGCGCATACTGAAAGGCGACACGGCGAAGATGGAGAAATGCTAAAACACTATGTTTTTCAAGGGTGGTGTTGGTAATGCGCGCCGCGCGGACAGGCATAATCGACATTTCGTGGGTGTTGGGCACGCTCCCACAGCAACGGCGGAAAATGTGCGCCTAGATGGCCTGACAGAAGCCCTCCAGATGACCCAGCATAGGTCTCAGATATGGCATATAGCCGCAAGATGACCCTACATAGGTCCCAGATATGGGAAGCGTTGCCCCGAGATGGGCCAAGATAGCCTCAAGATGTGGGAGCATAGGCCCCACACAGTCTCAAAGAGAGAGAGAGAGAGACAGAGAGACAGAGACAGGCACAGGCACAGGCAGAGACAGAGACAGAGACAGAGAGACAGACAGACAGACAGACAGACAGACAGACCGGCAGGCAGGCAGGCAGGCAGACAGACAGACAGACAGACAGACAGAAAGAAAGAAAGAAAGAAACGACGTCCCGGCCCCCGTCGCCTCATGTCTTTTGCCTCTATCCTCTACAGTCCTACTTTTGCCCTGTGTTGGGCCGGCGCCCGGCTGTCAGGCGTAAGCCTTCAAATCTAGATAGATAGATCGACAGGTAGATAGAGAATGATAGAGATATAGATATAGACAATATATAGATGTATAGATATAGTAGATATAGATAGGTATAAAGATTGATTGATAGCAGTGCACATCGGAACTCCAAGTACATGGAAGATGATGGAAGTAGACAGTAGCCTGGTAGCGGCCGTCGCCCAGCCGTGGCAGGGCCCCGCAGCGGTGAAATCCGTCCGAGGCCGGTGATCTGGCCATGTGCGAGCTGCTGCTGGACCAGGGCGCAGACATCGATGCGCGGTGCAGCCAGGGCCCCAAGATGTGCTAAGGCTTCATGTTGTGAAGGTATGTATGGCATTTGGACCGTTGGAGGGCTGAGATGAAATGATCACAAATGATCCGTTTTTGCTACATCATCATTGCCACTCCACAATTCCATGCAACTTGATATTTAAGAACCGTTGCGACACGGTGCCAATCTGTATGCAATCTTTCGATGGACGAAACTGCAGCATCATCATCGCTGCTCGACTTCGCTCAGGCACTGATGGGACCTCTTCTCTCCATTGGGCCTGTCATTCTCGGACCTTCCGAGTAGCTCCTCGGCGTGCATCGTTTCACCTGGCCGTCGAGCCACGCGGAAAACGCACGTGGAGACAACGGACGCACGTGTCGCCTGGTGCTTCACGACGTGAGGTGAAGCTCCTACTGGCACGACGTCCGGAAGCCATGCTGAAAGTGGGGTTGGGAGGGATATTGAGGAGTTTGAAGGAGTTCCTTAATTTATATTTAGGGGGAGCCTGCAGACAGACCCTTGGATTAAACTGGATTTTTGAAGTCAATAAGGCTGTGAGGGGTGACAGCATGTTGCAGAAACATCTGCAGGGAAGTCTCGTCGCGTCCCCTGAATCCGCCTCAAACCCTCGCCCGCGACCCAGGCGCCAATCCACGTTTGCAAGACAAGCGCGGCCACGACGCCTTGGTCAAGCTGGTCCGACGCGACGTGTCGACGCCGGCAGAGACCTGCGTCCGGGAACCCCGGAAGAGAGAGAGAGAGAGAGCGGGGGGCGAGTCGACCGGGAGGAGGACGCTCGGTTTGGCTGCTTCTTGGATCCCAAAAAGGGGGGTTGTTTGAACAGATGAAGGTGAGAAGATGTGAAAAACATCCTTGAAAAGGGGCTTCTGATTGGAAAATAGATCAGGTGAAAGGGATGTGCTGGTGTTTTGCTTGCATAATTGATTTGTATGGTTTGAGGGAAGGTTGTTGGGTCATTTGCTTTCTTCCCCCCCCCATGATGCTTTCATTCTTGTGCAAGTGCATGCTCAGCACAACTCAGCAAAATGCACCAACATGGCCAGGAACGACACATCATCCGCTCACCTGCTCACATCATCCACTCCTTTAAGTGTACCCCTGGATGCTCCAGTTGCCTCGTTATTTGCTCTTCCAACCTCCACCGGCTCGGTCGTTCACCTGCACCGACCTCGCGGTCGGTCCACCGAGGCCTTGTCCTGGCACCTGCAACGGTCGCATCGCCTGGCCGGACCTGAAGAGTGGGGGCGCACGGACGGGAAGCTGGATGCCGGGGGGACAAGGCCCAGGCCCAGTGACCCAGGTCGAGGTCGGAGATCGTCGGAGTGAAAACCAAACGAAGTGAGAAGATGAAAGAATCACAACTATAATGATGTACGTTTGGAATGCAAAAATAAGTCAGTGCCGGGAAGTGTATACAAAATGGCAACATTACTGTGGTGATTGTATCTTTCACAAGCGTTTATTTTGTTTCCATGTGATGTAAGTTAGGATACGATTCCTGTCCTTTTCAAGCGGCATAATTACTGATACGCTGTGACTGCTGTGGGGCTTGTGTTTGGGCCGGGTCCAGCTGCTTGATTCTATGGCATGAGGCGAAAACTTCACTCCCATTTCTCCCCGGTGAAATGCCCCTGACCATTGCGGGCTCTCCATGAAGGCACTTGGTCAGCAACTCGCCGTTCAATCGATTGGTGGAATTTGGGATCCGGGCCGCTGGCTGGCTGAGGACGGCGGGAAAGATGAGCATTGAGGATGCCAAGGCCATCCTGCCGTCCAAAGGAGGGGTGATGAGCACACGGCCTTTGAGGGCATTGCCCCCCAAAAACGGGGGAAATCAATCCAGACCCTCAGGTTCTTGTGAGCTAGCCTGGTTGTCAAGCTTGCACCCAGGTTCTTGCCTGTTCCTTGGAGCAATCATGCTCTTGCTTAGATACGCTGACTTGTCTTTGCCATTCTTTGCCCGAGGATGTGCTGGGACTTGTTGCAGTTGCTTAAATGGTGGTTGCTTATCAATTGTTGGTTCCACTTCTTGAAAGATCTGATCAAGAAATATCTTGAAAGATCCACTTCTTTCACTTCTTCCATCTTCCTGGCATATCTTTGTTGGGCCCGTGACAGCAGTGGTGGGGTTTATGAGCTGCGCCAGATTTGTGCGGAGAACTTGCCCGAGACCGTGGGCTTCTCAGCACATGGGGTGCTCGAGGAGGTGACTCTGGGGCCCCTCAGCTGCAGCGAGCGAGCTCGGCGAGCTCGAGGTCCGCTCCCGTTGCGGGTTGCACGCCGACCCCCCCCAGCCAGCCGCATGGCTTTTGTGACTTCAAACAGTGCAAAAAACCTCTTCCAGCACCACCCAAGGCTTCAAGAGATTGGCTTATCGACCCCCCTGAAGATTGATGTTTCATCTAACCACAACCCTTTGGGTGGTCCTAGCTCATTTGTGGTCGCCCTTGACTGGAAGGTGACAAACTCAGAACTGGTGTTCACTCCAACTCCGTGTTTGGAAGGTCGCCCGTGCAACCGCGCCTAGGGGGCGGAAACGCGCCTGGTGAAAATCCGTGTTCGATTGGTTGTTGCGCCTCTACGCTGGTGCCAAGCCTATCCAAGCCTCAAGTAACAAGAAAAAGTTCCTAATCTCTTGGGCACTGCGGCGTTGCGTACAGATATCACGGGAAAGGTCCCTTTGTATGGCTGCCCAGCTTTGCCGTAGATGCTGGCCCTATAGAATTTTCATGCATGCAGGAATCCATTTCTTTTGTGACTTTTGTGCTTTGCATCTTGAAGATCTTGCCAGCGAAGGTCATTCTACATCAGTTTCCATGGCCCTGGCCGTGCATTCGTCGAGGATATCCCACCACCGGTGAAGAAAAAGAAGAAAAAGAAGGCAGATGGCGCGCGCCCGAGGAGGAGGGAGGCTAGGTATAACTCAGCAAACCAACGAGAAGGGAGTCCTCTTACACTTGAGGGAAGGTAGTGAGATGTGGCTTGCGCATGCTTGCGCCATTTTGCACACTCAAACCACTTTATTTGTGCTCATTTGCCCATCTCCGAAAGCATAAGGAGCGATCCCATTGCCATGTTCTATAGTGGCCACAAATCTACAGAGAGAACATTTTCTTTCAGCCCTGGAAGCCCGAGATGGTGTTGAGGTGTTTGGAAATGTGATCTCTCTAGCTTGAAATCTGTCCACTGTTCACATGTGTGTACTTGAAGTTTTGGCCCCATCGAGAGGTCAGTTGATGTATGATTCAAGCACATCCATGGATGGAACGAAAGAGTGGGATCATTCTTGATGGATTTGGGTTCAGAAAATGCATGAAAATGCACGTGCAACGTATTGCCACTCGTGAAGTCCTTGTTTCATTTGTTTCTGCCAGGGGGAGGGTTCTGGCACTACAGCCAGAAAAAAAGTAAACAAACACAGTTTGCCAGTTCGTTTGATACAAGGCCGGGCAGTCTTAGACTCCGAAAACAAGATCCCAGCTTCATCTCCGTCGCCTCATGTTTCATCTCCGTTCCGCCAGGGCGAGGCCGTGGCTCCAAAGGCCGTACCTGCCGAAGCGGTAGAGGCAGCGGTCGAGGTCCCTGCCGAGGAGGTGCCGGAGACGGCGCCGGTAGAGGCGGCACCAGAGGCACCGGTGGAGGCCGGCGCCGCGGAGGAGGCAGTCCAGGACGCATTTCCTGAGGAGATACCTGAAGTGTTGGAGGGGGAAGCAGAAGTAGATCAGACCGTGGAGGAGGTGGAATCAGAGGAGGAAAGCGATGATGAGCCGGAGGAGTTGATTTGGTCACTTGGTGTGAGTTACAAAGATGTTGTCATATGTTTTTTTCTGAGGTCTTCTTGGAAGGGGGGTTCCTCTTGTGGTAGTGAGAAGATTGGGGAGGAAGGTTGACATTGACATTTCCTTCACAGGTATATCACCCGCACATGCCCTTTGGAGACTCTGTTTGCTTTGACATTGGTTGTTTGTGAAGAGAGCGGTCGCTTTCGATTCGATTCACGCACTAGTGAACCAGGGACGCGACCATATGAGCTTCATCCTAAATTCCAATAACATAGACCTGTCCGCAGTGGATTGTATGATGTGCTTGCTTTCTGAAGGGTCGTGCCTCACGCGACGCGCAGTGGCAAGCACAGACGGCGCAGTGGCCACACCCACCATACCCACCACACCTCCACGCGACTTAGGTCACACGCTGATCCTGAGTGGACCTCGTTCCTCAAGGTGTGCTGTTCGGACCGTCCCTCCGGGAGGGTCCCTTTGAGTGACATGTCGACAGACAAAGCTTACTAAAAACAACATGGACCATCACCAAGTGTCCCCATGGAGACCAAGGAAACCTCAAGTCTGGACTTCAGTCCGGGCTAGGTGGATCTGCCACTGGGGAGAGGTTGACAATATGTTGTACTGCCTGGGCAGGTCAAGAACAACGCCGCACACGACGTGATTGCACTGCTCTCTGCCGCAGCGGATCCTTGTGCAGAGGTGTGGGGGTCCAACCAAGAGATTCTTTGCATGAGATGTGTGCATGTCATGCAGATGCTTGGTCATCCCCCCTGAGATCATCATCAAATGGGAGAGAAAAGGTTTGACGGTTTGCCTGAACAACATGTTTCCTCTGCGGAGATTACGGTGTTTCTCAGCTGTTTGAGGTTAGGCCAAGCCGACATTTCTGGACCTGCTCAGAAAAACACTATGTCGACACCTGATACAGCACACGTTTAGACCACCTGTGTTGGTCACCTCGTTGACATTTCTAGAGCCGTGCGGAGTGATGCAGACGCTTCAGGATCTGGATGGATTGACCGCGCTGCACCACCATCTCCTGCGGGGGTCTCCCAGCAGTGCACCCACTGCGGTTTGGAGGAGTTGGATTGAGCATTGGAACAGTCATGGTGGAAACGATTTGTTGCACAGAAGATGGACACTTTATAAGCTGCTTTGAAACCTCAGAAAGCTACCATTCACTCCCGCTGTATTGGAAGCCTTGCAGTGCTGGCAGCAGTGCTGAGTTCACATCGGATCAAACCAGACAGACAACTGACCCAATTGAGCTTTGGACCTCCATGATGTGATGCCGCTTGCATGCTGGGCGCTTCTTTGAGCTCTCACGACAATTAACCAACACCCATTGGCTTTAACATTGGCCGACAAAGCGGAGAAGTGGACATTCAGCAATTGAATGCAATTGACAATCCTTTTCAGTTTTCTTGGATTTGCTTCAAGATTTGTGTTTCACCACCCAAGCAATTGACACCGGACCCGTTTTTTCAGACATCAAAGCTCATCGAACACCACAATGACTGCCGAGGTCATCACCTTCACGTGGAAGCTTGGATTGTGTGCAAGCGCTGCTACGAGGCTCGACCGGCCGTGGGTATTTCTAGGATTCTTGTGACTGATGAACATGGGTTGCACCTCCAGCAGGCATGTTTTAAACAATAATTCTTAGGACCTTAGGAGTATGATGTATGGAGTTGGTATGAGAGATGTATGTTCCCTGACCTTCCTGGACAATCAGCATCAAATTCCCACTGACAATCATGTATCCTGAACGTAGTTCTCATGTGCGTATATAGATGGGCACACGATACCGCCTCCCTGCCCCCTGCTGTCGCAAGCCTCATGCCGGTACAAGTGGTATTTGTTGAGTCAAGACTAGGCCACAGAACCCTTCAAGATTTGGATGATCAAGGGCCAACACCGTAGATTGAATAATGTCAGATCATGTCCAAGCACATTTCAGTCATAGAGTCATAAACCTTTGCTCCATAGGCCTAGGGGCCTAGGCCGGCCTAGGCCACTTGCCACACCTCAGGTGGTGCCGATGTGAATCATCGGGACACGCACCGATCCACCACTCCTTTCCTCCTGGCGGTGCAGAGCAAACGCACCGACCTGGTGCGCGACGATACGCGACGATACGCGACGTATCCAGGGGAGGTGTTTGGTCGGTTTTTTTTGGCAGGAAGGATGGAGCAAGGAGAAGTGACCCATGGTGGAAGCGGTTTTGCATGGTTTTGATCTGTTTTGATGTTGGATCCTGTTGTATAACTCATTTGCGGGGGAGATTATCTTAAAGTATCTTAAAGTGAAGCAATTGATATGTGGTACCAAACCATACCAAACCGATCCCTCTATTCTATATATACCTAAGCAGGTTGAAGAATTGGATGTGGCTTCAAAATGTATGACTGGCCTGACAAACCTCAGCATGTATGTCTTCTTGGCCTGGAAGTTGGGGACACCTATGAATTTGGGAAGCTAAACATTGGGTGGCTTCGAGTTAAAAAGACATGGCATAAGATGACTATCACAGTCACAGTTGTGGACTTGGTCTTGTGTCCCTGTGCTTTTTTTATTCCAACATCGGGGCTGTCAGACAGACAGATAGAAGAATTTCAGAACGTGAGCGTCCGCACATGCCAGAGATGTTTGGCAAACTTTTGTCAATAATGCCACTGCTTGCCACGAGTCGCCTGCCCCGTTGAAACGCCTCATTGGCTTTCAACGCAGGTGAAAGCCATGCTTGCGCACGCCTGGCCACCGGTCGATGTGGACTCGCAGGCTCCGCGGAAAAGCTTCTCA
Source organism: Durusdinium trenchii (assembly GCA_963970005.1). Taxonomy (NCBI): domain Eukaryota; class Dinophyceae; order Suessiales; family Symbiodiniaceae; genus Durusdinium; species Durusdinium trenchii. Next base: position 394,386 of record CAXAMN010000003.1, on the reverse strand, counting down.
GGCTTAGGAGGTACCTGGAACTAATCGTAGAAGTGGAAAGCCAAGTGTTTCGTAGAACAAATTGTTTTCCAAGGGGCGATGGCGATGCCATCCACTTCCATGATGATTCGAGGGAGTGTAGGTTTCAGTCGTGCTGTCAATGCGACACCAGTTTGCAAAGCGGATTGGTGTTTGCCACCAATCTCTTAAAAAGAACAGGCTGTGAATGCGGATCCTACCAGATGAGCAACTGCAGAATCCGCACCACTTCAACTGCAGAATTCATTCTCCCAGCCCTTGGTGAAGGCACCAGATGGCGTGTGTGCCTTGGCACTGGCACAGAGCTTGGGTGCCAGGGAGGCGCCGCCGGGTGCCTTTGGGTGAAGAATTGGCCATCAAGAGACTTGCTGGGCAAGTCACCTTCCCACCCCTGCCAAGATGGGCATGTTGCTGTTCAAAAGGGTCCATGTTAAAAAGCCACCTGGATTTGGATTGTTTGATTTTTCACGGAGGTCATACATGGCCGCTGATTCCGCTCCGCCATCTCACCGGCCAGATTGCGGATCTCCTCCGCAAAGCTGGTGCATCGGACTGGGCCTGGGAGCCTAGGTCATCCGCTCAGGGAGGTGTTTGGATGACCTGCTCTTGAGGGAGTGAACTTCTTCATCAATCTCCAAAGAGCCATGATATAAGTTACTGTAATAGAGATATGTCACGGCTAATCTATGCTAATCTATAGACATACCATGCATGACGTTTTTTTTGTGACTAGACCCCTGATGTACAGCTTTATGCTTCCAGAGGGTGTTAGGGAAACAAGGTGGGTGAGATTTCTTCCATCAACAGCCGGTGTAGGTGGTTTCCACTGGTCCAGATTTTGAAGCAGAGAGGTCAAGTTCACTCGGCCCTGATTGAGGTCGTGTCCCAGATTTGGGTGCTCCCAGGATCCGGAAACTCTAGCCCCAACGGATTCCCCAAATTCACTGCTAGGCTGGGGCTGAGCTTCACTTGGGGAGCAGGCGCGATGGTCGGGAAGGGCCTACGGCTTTGAGGCCATGCTGCGGCCATGCGACAGCTTTGAGTGTCCAAGTGGAAGACATCAGAACCTTCGAGGCATGCCCATTTCCCTCCCAATGGGCCCAATTTTGGCCAAGGGTCGCATGTTCAAGCGGCCAGGACCATCTTCACCTATGATACTCGCAAGCCTCCAGTCAACAACTGAGGCCAGAGGGCAGGCTTGTAGTCTGCATGTAATCGGAGGTGCCGAGGAGCAAGTGCTCACAAGGCCTACTGCTTCAATGTGATGGAGGACAGAGGATCAGCAAAAATGCAAGCGCGGCAACAACAAATTGTCACACACCATCATCGTTTGTATCAGCTTTTGCTTCGAAGCCCACCAAGCTGTTCGAGACTGCCTTGGCACTGAGATGAATGCTGAAAGACAGAAGCGTTTCTGCAAAGGTTTCACCCGTTCTGGAGCGCTGAAGACCGGTGTTCTGAGAGTCAGATCGGGCTAGTGTGTTTCACTAGCCCGACATGAGGCTTCTCTCTCGAAGCACGTTAGTTGCAAGGCAGAAAAGGATGCTATAAGTGACGCCATATATAAGATTATATCGGAGTCACTGTAGGCAATAATGGGCTATAGGCACCACTGTAAAGTTTAAGAGTGTGGTGAAGGGATCAGTTTGCGCTAGCCGCTAATCTCTGTTTCGGCGAGCGGTCATTCTAACGTCTCAGGCAGGAAGTACCTTTGACTTGGGTCATACTTCTACATCCACTTGTCTCCTTTCAGGCCTCTTCGGCCAAGAATCCAGCGTCTCGTTTTTTCTTTTTGGGCAGTTGCAGATAGTGCAGACAAGGGTGTCACATGCAGAAATCGTCATCATCATCGTCATCGTCATCGTCACCATCACCTTTTCTTGCTCAAGCTTCTTGCTCGTGCCGCTCCGGTGTTTCAAGCCGCCGCGCAGCTCCAGACCGGACCTCCACCCTTCGGAGCTCCGGCAGCGCCTCCACTCCACCCATGCGGAGCGCCGTCCTCGCTGCCATGAACCTCCTGGCCTCGGTGGGGTCCGTGCCGGACTCCATCTTCGAAGGCTCGCCGGTGGATTGCGTGCGCTGGGCACCCGATGGCGCGACCCTGGTGTCCGGCTCAGAGGTGGGCGGCTTTCGGATGGTTGCGGTCGGGAGACGGGCTTCCGTGCAAGAATGAGTGGAGGTGGTGTGGGTGTCCTGTTTTCAGGAGGTTTGATTTGGTTTATGCTGGGCTCCAGTTAGGGAGATGTCTTTTTTTGGATTGGATGCGCTCAACACATCTTGTGGATTTGGGAATCCTTGCCTCTTCCTGCCACTAGTTCCAGATATGTCTGCAGAATCAACAGGAACACTGCCAACCTGCAAGCTGAAGCAGGTGCTTCATCCCCATTTTTTATCACGAAAGCTAGCATGCTAGCTGAGTTCTTCTTTGCTTTAGCAATTGGTAGTGGGATGAGCTGTGTGCCTTAAAGCTTGATATATCACGCTAACCCCCCCCCCACGGTTCGACTCCCAGCTGCGCGCCGTGTAGGGGGTTGGTTGAACGTGTGAACGTGGTTGGTTGGGTGTAAACGGTGGCTTGGTGTAAACGGTGCTGCTGCTGCCGCTCTGCTGCTTGCTGCTGCTGTTTGCTGCTGCCGCTGGTTGCCGCTTTTGTAGCTGCTGCTTTGCTACTTGTTGCGGCTTGGTGCCGCTGCTGCTGTTGCTGACGACGCCGCTGCTGCTGCTGCTTGCTGCTTGCTGCTGCTGCTTCTGCTTGCTGCCGGTGGTGCTGCTGCTGCTGCGGCTTGATGCTGCGCTGCTGCTGCGTGGTGCTGCTGGCTGGCTGCTGGTTGGCGGTTGCTGCTGGCTGCTGGCTGCAGGCGGCTGCTGCTGCTGCTGCTGCTGGCTGCTGCTTGCTGCATAGGACTTGTACTTCACCGTTACAAGTTGTTTACCCCTATTTCTAACCTAATGCATGCATAAGCGGGTGGTAAATTTACCCCCCAGGCGTGCTATAACCATACACCGGCTATTTCCTCAAGACTTTCTATTCTTGATACCTTTTACCAGTGCTTATCCTACACTACGGACGCCCTAGTGTATGCACAGTCCTTGTGATGC